>KN489695.1:0-14042 GCA_000787155.1 Scartelaos histophorus
ATATCATATATCATATATCATATATATCATATGCTTAAAATAATATATTAAATTAATCATTTCACAAACATGAATGGATTATGTGGCATTAAGGTTAAGGATTATATGCTAATCATTTCAAAACAGACATGTAGAAGGCACTGGAAAAGAATATTTTAACACAATATGAAATTCCAATAGCAGCAGACACAATATCCAAAAATTCAATTCTCTGTGTGTTGGTCTTACCGTGTCTATCACTGATTGTGACCAGAGGATCGGATCCGTCAAACCTCATGCTCCCGATATGAGACAGTTCGGGATCAGCCCAGTACAGCCTCTGATTGAAGAAATCAATGGCCAGCCCTGCAGCACAATGGAGATTTACAACAAAATTACACCAAGATTTGCACAAAACCCGGCTCCGAAAGTGGTTACATTTCATTTGAGCAGGATGTACTGTAGTGTTTCTCCCATTTCCTCTTGGCTATTTAGATTCAAATATATTCACTAGACAAGTCAAGGTTTCTCTTATTTGAAAATAACACAGATCTGCTATCTTGTGCTTGGAGATTTTGTGTTTAACCCCGCGCGAGTACAAGTTGAAACCTGGATATTTCCTCTCTCCCTAAAGCTTTGGTTATTGAGCACCTGGCTGTGGCGTTTAAATAAGTTTGCGTTTTTCTCGGATGATGAATAATTCCTGTAGCGAGCGACTGAGGCACCGCATTTGTCCCTTGAACTAAAGCAGGCCAGCGCATCTCCTCAAAAGTAGATCAGCCATGAATGTCTCCCTGTAGACTTGGGCACATCATAACGACACTGTAGTTAGGGATAGATCCTCTCTCTCTCATTTACCACTAAGGTCAGTTGGTGTAAAATAAATGCATTATGTAAAGGGAGAATATTTAATGCTCCCAAGGCTGCTATAGTAGAATATGTCCAAGCATATCGCCCTCTATATAAAGATATACATACTGTGTTTAAGGTAATTATTTAAACGTGCACCCTGCAACTTTACTGGTTGACTCCACAGAGCTGCCGTTCTACAGTGGAATTATGGTTACATTATATTAAATCATTTATTAAATTACAGTTGTTAAATAAATAGCTTAAGAAAACTTTGGAAAAACATGTAAACCTCTCCAGAGATCCGACCAGTCTGAAAGTGGTCACCTGATTGTATCCTTGGAAATAGACTTTACATTCTATGCTATATATTCTTCTATATTTTAATTTGGCCATAAGTGTGTCTGTCTACTAAATGTCTACTAAAACGTGGACTGGTTTTGTTCTTCATTATTTATTTAGAGTGTAGTCTTGGATAGCCCTGGTATTCACTTTGTTCTGCTCTATTTTCAGCCTGTTTTAGACCTCATTTGGTACGGATCTGTTCTGGTCCTGGTTTAGTCGCTGTCTGGTCCAGGTACAAGAAATGAAAAAAAAAAATGTAAAAGCACTTTTACGTGGGTAAAAATGAGACCACAGTGTGCCATTCCTATCTAACTACAAATCTGCATCAAACTACAGTGTCTTTATCTAACTTTTATTATCCACAAAGCAGTAAACAAGGCTTGTACACTGTTAACATGCTAGTGGCTGTTGGCATTAGTGTGACCGCTATGGCCTCTGAAAGCTGTGAAAAGTGCTTATAAACTCTGAGGAACTAAGGAATGTGTTAGGAAAAGAATACTTTGGACAGCATTTTTCACGTTTTCAACAGTAGAAATCAGGGCCAGCATCTTTAAGCAGAAGTCACAGACCTGTTGGCCTCCGGAGGTTCTTCTCCAGCAGAACTCTGCGCAGAGATCCGTCCATGGCCGACTCCTCGATGTGAGAGTGATCGCCAATTACACTCCAGTACATCATCCTGAAACACAACAAACAAACACTTTTTATATTGCGGAGTCCATATAGGCTAATGCACTTGTACATTTGATTATCAGATTATTAAAGGTTCACTGCGTAACTTCAGCAACACACTTCTCTCCATGGAAATGTTACTGCTTTGCATTCACCCCGACCCCATTCACAACAAATATATTTCTGTGCAATAAAAACATCTGTAATTTTTGAATGCACTGTACATATGTTAAGGCAACGCAATGGAAAAGAAAAAGTGACATTATGTTCCTTTAGTAGTGATGGCACAGTGACTTGCTGTCGACTAATTCTAGTATACCTATGATACTCATGTAGTGTAAGAGTTTAAACTGCTATAGGAGGAGGAAAGAAAGAAAGAAAGAAAGAAAGAAAGAAAGAAACAGGACTGATTAATAATTCTTTTCACACAATGGCCATAACCACCTGCTGAAATTTCAAAAGCGAAATGGCAGCATTTATTGTGTAGATCATTTGTTAACAGGGTCCCTATGATGGCCATTAGAAGCCATCAGCTGGACTGCAAATGTACGTGAAAGGAAGCCATGTCGGTGAAATCTTTGTACATAAATGCTTTGGTTTTAAGCAAATAAAAGATAATAGTGTTTGACATGTTTCAACGTAAAAAAAAGTCCTCATAACCTGCTGTTTGTCCCATTCATACAGCGGTACGATGACCAATATAATCCACACAAATACAATATTAAAATCACTAGATGCATCTTAGGTTGAAGTTACTTTTTGTCTATGACATTTACAGACAACATAAGTTAACAATAATGTATTACTACACAGTCAATAGCAATGGAATGTTAAAAAAAATATATTTTTTTTAAATCACCTGATTAAAAATTTAAATTGAATTACCCCTGCAAAGCTCAGGGTTAACGTATAATTAATTCAAACTGTACCTCTGTAACTGTATTATTTTATGACCTTTTGATCTAATAACAAAGCTGTTTTGTTGTAACATCTTTTAGCACACATGTTTTGATCCTTTTCTGATAGCTACAATGATTAAAATAGTCACTGAATATTTTAATAACCAACTAGTCACAGTTATTCAGCTTATTCTGATGGCTGAAGCCCTATCATTGCATTCTAGTTTACCCTATATAACAGAGCAGTGCATATTACAGCCATGGAGTACAAGATGCGTATGTCAGAAGGGAGCACACCATAACTTACCCTCTGGCTGGGTTAACCGCGATAGCATAGGGCTCTCCTGCGATGTCAGTGATCAAGCGCGTGCAGTTGGGCCCCTTTAGCTGGCCCACATTTATAGAGTACCGTAGCTTAGTCCAGTGGGCTGTGTAATAGCTGAACCAGTGCATCCTGGAGTGATCCGTCCAATAAATATTCCCTGTGACCCAGTCTGCCGAGATGTCTCGAGGTCGCCGGAAGTCTGAACACTGCAAAAAATAAGACAGAGGTAAGTTATCTTTATATTTTGTATGCTTAAAGGAGTAGTGTGTAACATTTCTGGTGTCTAATTCTTTGACATGTTCTTGCTTAGTTCCACAGTATGATATTAAGCGTATCTCCATTGAGACAAGCAGGTGACAGGCAAGTTACTGATCAGACCTGTGGAAAGGCAATCCCGCTGAGTACGAAGGTTAATGAAAAGATTAATGCCAAACTGTAAACTTTCTAGGTATAGCAATAACATCTCCCTGAAGACTTTTAAAAATACAAAAATGCAGTAATCTTGAATATAGTTTTTTGTGCTTTATCCTTTCACATTCATCGATGTAAACTACTTCACGCACTACTTACATCTGCCCTGACTCAGACTGTGATTGTCTTTCTGCACTGCATTAATAAAATCACCTTAATGGGTAAGATTAGCACCAAGCCTAAAAGCACAACAATATGCTCTTTGTTAGAGAAAAAAAAAACAATTCTGTGCTGTACTGAGCTGGCAGTGTGTGCCCGCAGCACAGCACATAAATAAAAAACTATCAGTTGTAGGTCATGATATAGATCCTGGCTTCACATTCGCTTCTGTTTTCGCTCCTTAGCATCATGAAGTTAATCTGACTGGCGCTGAACTCTATGGGTGACGTTACACTCACTCAGTCCACTGTTTTATACAGTCTATGGATATACCTGAAAATTAATTAAGTGGAACAGGTTAAGGATCTATATACCAGATTCCCACTTTAGAATACCACACAAAGTACTTGACACACACAGATAATGTTATTGAACTATATGTTTAAGTGGAGGATTCTATACAGAAAGCTGCCACCTATAGTCTGCAGCATGAAAAATGTAATGGTTTGTAGCCTGTAAATAATGAAAACAGCTGTATAATATAAGACTCTCCCAGTGACCTTGCCTATTGTACGTCAAAAGAAACATTGCTCAGGCTAACAAAACATCTTTCAATAGACAATTCTTTTGTGATTTAACAATACTTACAATATTTCTGACATTGCTCTTCGCCTGGCTCCTTTCCTGAGATTCTTTATAGAAAATCCCACCGGGGTTGAACTGTGTGGCCCAGATAAACTTTTGTTGGTGAAATAAAACGTCCATGCCGATAATGCGAGCATTCTCCTCGATGCGGGTGAGCAGCTTGTGTCCTTGGCTTTGGTTAAAGGGGTAAACAAAACTCCTGATCTCTGTGTCATTAGAGATGTAGAGGACTCGCTCCTCTGGCCCTGCAAGATAAGTGAGATCAATGTAAGATAGATGGCTCGTAACACACAATTACACATCTCGGTTTAATGCCCATAGTTAATAATGTCGTAATGATAATAGTAATAAGTCTAAACCAGTCAATTAGATATCGTCTTGGATAATTTCTTTCTTCTTTTTTTTAAATTAAAGACCCAATTTTGAACCATGAGTGAGGATGGCACTGTTTGCTAACTCTGCTGGGTCTCACCGTAATAAACCGTTATACGAAGAACAGTCCCTAGTAGTTTCTATTGCCTGGTTCTCTTCCACCATGTCAACACAAGGTGGTATTTCATGGTTCTCATTCAATAAAATGACTAATGACACTTCTTAAAAATTTTACTTTCTAAATTACTATAATGAACCATACGGCTTATAGAACGATGCGGCTAATTTATAGACAGATTATTTGTTTATCAACACAACAAATGTCCGCGCAGCCTGAGTGCGTAAACTGTCAGTTACAATGCTAGCTAGTGCTAGCGTGGTTATCAATGCACTAAAACAGTTTATCACTGTGTGATAAAATAAGTTATGATGCTAAATTAACATTGGTGAGTGGGAGACATTTCTGCAGATATTTTGCCTTAGAAAAGCATTTACCAGAAGTGACATTTACCCTACATTGCAACACTTCTGGGTGTTGTGAAAAATGTTTATACAGTTGTTTTACTGACATGTTACAGGACTGCTTGTAAAAAGCATGTTCCGGTATTTAATAAAACATTTTAAAAATCTTTCTGCGTACTTGTGTCGAAGGACATAACTTATTTCTGCCCGATTGATTGACAGACATTGGAACCAATCAGATGCTATCGTTTTTAAGTTTGGTTAACAGCACTACGTGCTTTAATTGTTTTAACTGCGTCGTGTGGAGCTTGTGGGTGCAAATTTTAGGTATTAAAAAAGTGAGTAGTGGTTTGAGGAAAAGGCACACATATACATCAACCTGTTTGCAGAGTGTTTTGAAGTTTATAAAAAATGTGTGCTTAAAAGCCAATTAGATGTTTTAAGAAAATGCTACATGCTAACAAGAGTTAGCTAATGGCCCGCTACTATTACGGAGCTCTTACTGCTTGTTTCTGATGTGTTTGTTTAGCAGATTAGGGTTTTTATAGAATATATTATGATTTATATTTTTTCCTTGTATTTGTTTGTTTAAGGACCACACACACGCCTTGTATTTGTTTGTTTAAGGACCACACACACACGCGCGCACGCACGCATGCACACACACACACACACACACACACGCACACATTCACACACACAGTTCAGCATTTTTAATAATACCTGCACATTACATTCTGGACTAGCAAAAAGCTACATCAACCGATAAATTCCCACAGAGAAAGTGAAAAATGTACAATATTGCATTCATGAACATATATAATAGCATACCTTTTGCAACGCAGTTTCCATTGATGTCTTTGTAATTTCTGTCACACGTGCATTTAAAGGCTCCTTTTGTGTTTGTGCAGTAATGTGGACATGCATCAAACTGAAGGCATTCATTTGTTTCTGAAAAGAGGTAATGGAAAATCGTTACAGTTAATATTACATGATGTGAATGTGCCATACATATACCGTATTTTTCAGACTAAGGCACATCTAAAATCCTGACATTTTCTCAAAAATCAACAGTGGCCTTATAATCCAGTATGACTAGTATGAATCCCTTATGTATGACCTTTGGTTGTGTTTACTAACCTCCAACTGATTTTATGTTGTGCACATTAGTCTAATAACGTATTATTCCACGAGTCAGGAGGAGTAATATGTTGGCCACATATAGGGCGACTGTGCAACATACCGGTAGTTCTGCCGTGTGCTGTACAAGGACCCAAAATGCCACAATTACGATGCAGATTTAAGGTTTTGTATTTTTGTGTTAAAACTGAACAATGTTGAGAGGGATCCGGACATGTTTGATGCCCAAATCACCAACTGTTAAATTTGTATTTTTGTGTTAGCTACAACTGAGAGTTATTGTAAATGACCTGAATAAAGTTCGATTTATCCGACACACCTTTTGTTTCTCTTATTGCGCCTTATAATCCGATGCGCCTTATGTGTGGACAATGACACAACTGACATATTATTTGATACTGCGCCTTATAATCCAGTGCACTTTATAGCCCGAAAAACACGGTATATGGGTTTCTTGTTCAAATGTATAGTGGTGACTCATACAGCCAATACAAATGAGAGTATAAGTACTTTGAATGAATTGCCCAAGATATAATAAGTGCCTGCACAGTGACATGACCCAGTGACAATTGTAAAAGTGTAATATTCACATTAGAGGAACAAAGATCTTCTTTTCTGAAAATATAAAATATTCCCACCTTTAAAATTGTAGTTAGAGGTTAGAAGGAGAGGTATGCAATATAAAAACTAATTTAATTTAGGTTTTGAAGATACAACAACAACATTAGAAGACAAAAGTCAAAAAAAAGCAATGCATTTTTTGGATAGTTTGCTCTTGTGTGATACTTTTTCAGGGGAATTATTTCTGTAGAAAATGTCATGTCAGTTTATTAGTTTCATCCATAATATTGCACCTGGAAAAAATACCTTCATTAGTTAGTAAAGTATTAAAAAATATAGTATACTGACTTATGGTCAAAACTAAAAGCAAAAATCACTTGAATTAAGACAATCTTATCTTGATTTGAGTAAATTTCACATGACAACTAAAATTATCTACCAATAGAACAAGACTTTTCATATTTAACATAGGAAAATACATCTACTTACTCAAAAGACAACTTTTTGCACTTAAAATGGGAAACTAAATAAAAATGGATGGATGGATGGATGGCTTATATGTTTACAAAAAACACTTATAACACTACTTAATTACCTCATTTCAAAATGTACAACACAATTGCACCATTATCATTATTATTTTGAATTACCTTCGCACTGGCCTGTCTTCTGATTCCTCTTGAAGCCTGGTTTGCACTGACAGATAGCATTAGCATTGGTCTGGTTGCATACGGCATCTTCTCCACACGGATTAGTTTTCTTCCCACAAACATCTCCACTGGAAACTACAAATACAGACATAGACTTTGATTAGGGACCTCTAGTCGCGATCTTACCGCTCACCTGCTGTGTTTGTGCTTTTGATGTGCCAAACTACGAGGGCATTATCCGCTTTCTATATACCACCGTGCACACCTCAAACACGAGCGTCCATACATTTGCATAAATAACAAAACATCATACATAAAATTAGATTACAAAGGCTAGCGTTGCCGGTGACAGGAGACACTTTTTTATTTCTGCTTTGATGTAGTTTGTACAAGTCAATGGGAGGTGGTGCTACATACAGGCTTTGCAATCCTGCTCATCCGACCCTCCGTCTCCACAGTCGTTGAAGAGGTCACACTGGAGCTGGATCGGGATGCAGCGACGGTTGCTACACGTGAATTCGGTTTTGCCGCATGGACGGGGACGACCGGCAACAACTTCTGCAACAAAAGCAAAGTGTTTAGTGATTTTGGTTGAAGTATGCAGGTTTGTACAGGCTTGTTCATAGATTTCATCAGAGAGAAAGACGGAAGTGGCTCTAGTTGTAATGTGTTTGGGTTTGTAGCTATAAACATGCTATGAAATGTTATATTTTTGACTGTTTAATGTTTTATTTTTATGGTGAAAGTTCAGATGAGACTAGTAGCTGACAAATTTGTTTTCCAAGGTATTTCTGCGAACATGTTTTCATCACCTTAACTGGTCCTAAACTCAACTAAACCCTAAATTAAAGGGCCCATGCTGTATGTATTGCGCTGTTTTCTGATCTATGTTATGCTGTTTCCTCATTAAAAAACATACTTGGAGTTATGTTTTGTTTCATCACACAAATGGGAAATAATACTAACTAATAATAATAATAATTAGTTAAGCGTAGTAATTAAAAGTGTTTATTAAAAATTATGGGGAAAGAGAGAGAAATTAAAAGAGAAAGAAATTAAATTATAAACTGGCCAAAATATAAGAGGGTGAAGCAGTGTGGTTATACTGCACAAGCACATTACTTTTGTTGTATTTCATTAAATTTGACAGTGTGTTTGTTTAGGGTGGAAGGGATGGGTTAGGGCTGGGCAGTTTTTGCTGTTTTCTTTATTTGTTGTAGATATTGTTCTGTTTTTGTGCTTTGTCTTTATGTTTATATCTGTATTTTATTAAATGTTGTATTCTATTGTCTTCAATAATAAAACAATAATACACAAAAAAATAACACACAAACCCTGCATATTTAGTTCTTCTCTTAAACAGAAAATACTTTGCAATGTCATGTGGTTTTATAAGCAATGTTCCAGTGTGCTTTTTCACTTTATACGCCTTCAATAAAGATGTTGGATAACTGTAGCCCTGTAATTACCAATCTCTACTGAAAAAAGTAAAAGATAAGATGTATTAAAGCTCACAAGTGTAAATTTTATCTTTATGTACATCATTAAAACTACATGGGTCAATGATGTAGAAGGATTTTCAACAGGCAAATTTAAAAATTTAGTTTCTATTAAAATTGGTTGTGATACTAATCAAGTTCTAAGTAATATGAATGTGATATTGATATTTGAAAAAATGGACACGCCTGGACAACATTTGTTTGAATATTATGGGGGAAATATCTATTCAAGATAAATAAAATTTCAAGTCGGACTACAAAACACTTCAGAAAATATGCCAAAAAAGAAAGAAAATAAATGTGATTATTTAGATTTTAGATTAATTTCAAAGTTTAAAAATCAGCAATTAAGGGTGGACAGTCGCACCACATGAGATTTTAACACTTTAAGTACAAAAAACATGCAGAATAACTAATGATTTCTGAAAAAAATGATATGGTTCCATGGAGGTCAGAGGTACTACAGATATGTGGGGAATTACTATAAAATTTGAACCTTTCAAACTGAAAAATTTGCAACTGGACAAACGTCATGTCAGTGACCCATAAAAGTGCTCACAATGTTGCATAAAACAGGAAGCTGAACCTAATGGATACTGTACAAATGTGCATACTACAAGACAGACCCACACTGGTGTTAAAAGCAGTTTAAAGAAGGCAATACTTGGCTCACTATAGATTTCTAAACCAACAAATTGAAAACACTAACATTTGTGGTAGTGTGCTAAAAAAAATCAATTTGTGGAGTCAACCCAAGTATAGGATTTCTATTGATCCCAGTATGAAATTATATAAAGACAAAAAAAACGGACTTTGACATCCAGCTGTAGTCGAACTGAATGAAGCAATAATAGAGAGCAAATTAAGTGCAGGGAGGATGGCTGAAGAAGGCTGGGATTAAGGAGAGATTGAGAGGGAAGATTGAAGGAGGAGCGGGACAAAGGAGGGGGTAATGGAGTAAGGGAGAGATGGATGGATGTTTCAATAAAAAGACAGGGAGAGGAGAGAGGAAAAGATGAATGGTCTGTCTGTCACTGTGGGATCTACACACTGGTACTGCTGAAACATGGCAATACACTATCATACACATACAAGGCTGACAGTCATTATGGTCTCATACAAAAGAAATCTGTTTGTCTTTTGATACTGGTGGGATACAAACATCCATATCAATATATTTAAAGCTAGACATATGATCACGTTGTGTCAAAAAAGGCTGTTTCCTTACATAACAAAGCAGTAAATCCTCAGTGGTGGTGAGAATAGTGGCTGATCAGCAATATGGCGTCTTGAAAATAAGTGATTAAAGGCTGAAATGCACGAATCCCTCCAAAAACAACTCTGAGAGGGTAAATGAGAAGGGGAAACAACTATAACATGGCATGAGAGCTCTTAGAAGTCAATTTGAGTTTACATAAGGTCAAGATGCAGGCATTAACCACATAGGAAAGACCTCTGACTTCTGTAGTTGGGATGACATGTCAGGAACAAAGGGAGATATGCAGGGGAACCTTCTCCTAATCTTAAAATAAAGATTTGTTTGTCCCCTGAGGAAAGTCATAGGCTGAAACGCGTCGGGACTTTTAAAGTTGTCCATTTTGACATGCCGTAAATTAATAAAGGCATTTTATTTTAACCGGTGAGTGCCTTGGATTTTTTGCATCTTTGAACTGACTTCTCCTAATCTTGTTCCAAATTCTTGGTCAGAGGTTGATGGGGTTTAAGTTGTAAAGGAGAGACAACTTTACAAATGCATCCTGTTTTTGTTTTTTTGTTTTTTTACAGACAAGATTGGGCATTTAATCTGTAGAAATCTTGTAGAGCTAGTCAGAGTTAAGCAGGAGGTCAAGATGTCTGTCCAAAGTTGGAAATGCACTTCAATAAACTAAAGGAGCCCCACGTGACACACATTATTCACTGCTGCTGTAAAAGAGGGTTTGTTGTGTAGAAAATAATATGTTCGTGCTTCAATAATATTTTGGACTGATAAGAGTTTTTACATTCAAAAGAAACAACAGTTGGACCTCTGCATGTCCGAGGAATCAGGGGAGTCTGCTTATCAAATAATTGAAGCCGACTGCTTTGTGTATAATAAAAAAAAAATTGTAACTATATTGTAGTCACTTGAAGTTATTCATGGATGTTTTATTCATGCATGTTTGAGTAATCTTATTTTTTAATGTCCTGCGTTTGTATAACACTATACAAAGCCATTGTTCTTACCGTGTTTATTCATTTACATTCACTATAGACGTTGGATAACTGTAGCCCTGTAATTAACAATCTCTATTTAATAGAAATAAAAAGTAGCAGTAGTTAACATCACAAGATGGAACAGACCATTTTGAGTTGTAGACAGAGTAACAATAAAGCAAAAATGTGTTTATGAAACAAAATACAAACTCCAAGTATGTTTTTGATGATCATTCACACATAGATTAAAGCTCATAAGAGTCAATTTTACATGTACTAGGACCTTTAAGTACTCATTAAAAGTAATCATGAGTTTCAGAATAATGATGATCGTCTGATTTTGAAAAAGTGTTCATAAAGTTGCACATAACACCAAGGCATTTGATGCACCATTTCTGGTTTTCACCTACCACTGTGTGCAGCTACTGCCTTGTTTATTTATTTGCTTATTTTTATTTTTCAAAAAGAAAAAAACTATGATGCATGTTGGATTCAGCAGCATCTCATTTTGACACACAAACAAATCCACTGCTCACTACCCGCCTGGTACTTAGTTGTGATGATGCTTTGTTGTGAGGACATCTATGGCGACGTACCAACTGATTGTTTTAGATCAAAAGTGTAATCAATATGATGTATGTATAATGTAAAATAATAATCTACGAGTGATGGATTACAATATCAGGAAAACTCATAAAACATCTTCTGTAATAAGATGTAAACGTGTCTGTATATAAAGTGAGTTTGTGACTGTAAATCAGTAAGAGTCTCTCACCACACTCCTCTTCGTCAGAGCTGTCTCCACAGTCGTCCACTTTGTTGCAAACTTGATCTGAGCGCAGACAGACCTGATCATTTCGGCAGCGAAACGGCCGTGTGGGAGGGCAGGGGAGTTTAGCTACAGATGAGAAGACAAGACAAACTAATAGATTTGTCTTTCAAACACATCACAAAGACAATGGAATACTCCCCACTAAAACAATAGGCACAGTGCCTTTTTAAATATGCATCAGCTGCCTTCAAAGCAAAGGCTCGGAGTGACAATCCCACCACACATGTCTAAGTCACTATGTTTACATACACAGTAAACTCAGAGTGCACTAAATAACTGAACTCATATTGTCTCTGCCCCAAAACAGAATAGGTGTGAATGGGGGGATATGAGATGTTCAGGGGCATCTAATAATTTGACATTGGCACTTAAACTTTACAGCTATATTTTTTAATAAAAACAACTAGCATACATATAACCACACTTTTGGCAGAAATACCAAATAAGCAATGTCTTAGCAATAACCGATATGACTAATCATTTGCTTTTGAGACATGTTGGGAAATGCTTTACTCACATTTATTTGCTCTCCACTGCACAAATGTGCACACTGAGGCTCTGGTAGGTTTCCCTTTCTCTTATAGCTTACCAAAACAAAGCAATATGTGCTAATACACGGTGGAGGGATGTTGTTGCTGGTCTAAAATGAGTCAGCAAACATCCAAACACATGTCTAATATTTGCTTGGCTGTTTCTTACCTGAAGCAGTGAACATCTCCTAGTCTGGGACTAATCTAAATAGGACTGGGGGACTTCTCCAAGTTTGTCATTGGAATCTTTGCGATTCTCGACACCTCAGTCCTAGTTCCCTGGTTTACATGCATTTTGATACATTTATTTAAACTAGACTAGGTCAGTTATATGCTTTTCCTGGCGTGCATGAAAGTGTTGTGACTAACAAACCCACCACACATGTCTGGGTCCTCATCGGAGTTGTCTCCACAGTGGTCTTTGCCGTCACACACCCACGTGTGCAGTTTACACAGGGTATTGTTACAGATGAACTCATCAGCACGGCAGAAGAATGCACCTGCAATTGCACACGGCTCTATTCAAACAACTGCAGCACACTTCAGACATATATATACACGACTAAAGGCTATGTAATGACATACAGTATATGAGTGAAAGCTACATAATGACATATATGACTAAAAGCTACATGATGACATATATGACTAAAAGCTACATAATGACGTATATGACTAAAAGCTAAATAATGATGGGCAATTTTATTTTTCAATGCAAAGTTCAACTCATTTCAGCTGTAGAAAGTTTGAAATAATGGCCTCATCATCTTTTATATAACACATGCATTTTAGAAACATTTAACAGGTATTGATTGTTGCTGTCATACTTAAGTACTGTATTTTGAATAATTTTACCCGTTCATACTGAAGTCCTTGAATATTTACTTATATAACGATATGAAAAATAATAACTCACCTTTCATTCACTTACTTTTTTAAGTAATCAATCAAGAATAGATTATATGCAGAATAAATGTGAACTTTTTTGATCACAGGCCAATATGGCTCAAATGGGTCAAATGTTAATTTTACTAAAGAATGTAATTGTATATATGTTGCACACATATATTTTAACATAGGCTTTCATTACATTGCGTCTACATCATATTACATGACTTTTTAGAAAATACAGCAATGCCAGCAAAAGAACTTCAGTAAAACCACATGAAAAACACATTAATGGCTTTAATATCAAACCCAGATGATTACATGGTAAATATTACTACACAAATTGGTGCCACATGTACCTTGACTGCAGTTCTCCTCGTCGCTGTGATCCATGCAGTCGAAGACATCATCACAGCGCCATCGCCGTGGGATACAGTGAGCGCGATTCAGACACAGAAACTCATCTTCTCTGCACTCCTTCACACAGCCAATCTGTCAACAACAACAACAACCTAAGATCAACAAAGTAAAATGTTTACTGGAGCAATGGAAAAAAAAATGGCCAAAAAAACTCTCACTTTGACCCGAGAGAATTGTATGTAAAAATATTATTGCAATGAAAATACAAGAATAC
>KN489695.1:14076-38949 GCA_000787155.1 Scartelaos histophorus
AAGTCTAAGGAAAGTAATAACGCCTCCATGGACACAAGCAAATGGTGATTTCAGAACACCTATAATCTAGTGTTGGAAAAAATTAGCAAGTAGAAGTAAAAAGTGTCTAGTACTAAAAGGTGCAACTTACAATTTACACATAATAAAACATGCAAAAGAATAGAACAGTAGATGGTTCAAAATCAAGTCAGAAAATAATAATTACAATGTACAAGCTTTACATTGTAAGTTATAAAAAAGACTATACTGCTATACTTCAATATTTAATGAGACGACTCACAGCAAAATGCCAGAAAATGTCAATATAGGATTTTTTTTTTTTTTTGCAAATTACAGGTTACCCATTAAACTTTCTCAGGAAATCATTTGCATATTCATAGCATTATTTGTCATGCATTTCTTCCATCAGAAGGATTAAGTGTGTGTACAGCATGCATTTAAATGAGACGAAACATGAGGGAGCCCTGACCTCATCGGATCCGTCCAGACAGTTGTCGTGTCCGTCACATCTGAGGCTGGCTGACACGCACCCCCCACTCGCACACACATACTCGTTCACAGAGCACGAGGGGGCTGCTGGGAAAAAGAAAGAGTCAGACCAATGGTGAAATGTGCACTACAGGTTACAACGAATGCACTGATATGGCTTAAAGCGGCTGTGCCCAGTGTATTTCAGTAAAATCAGTTTTGTCCTAGAGCGGATATAGCGTAAAAGCAGCTGAAAACATCAAAATGAGACCGCTGTGTACTATCTGCATACAATTATTAAGTGTTTTCTTATTGTCTCCGAACCAGGAAGTGCACTGTTAGCATTATTTGTTGTCTTGACTTACCGCCCTGGCCTCTGAAAGTTGCGAGAAGCGTTTAGAAACTTATTTCGTTTGGGTAATTTGGATTCTAGACACGCGTTAGGAAAGTGAGGAATAACTTGGAGCGCTGCAAACCATTTAAAATTAATAGCTTTTTTATTTTTGTTTTTAAGACAGTAAAGTCAGGTACAGTGCCTTTGAGGAATAAATGTGCCACTTTGTTTTACTATGAGGAAAAATTAAGAGAATCTATTGCAAGTGTAACCAATTTTACCAAAATGAGGCAGCGTCAAACTATGTCATATGGAGTGCAGGGAATCTCATGTGTATTTTGTACCTGCAACTGTATTAAGTCAGTTTTTTCCTGTATTTTAAAACCTCAGTCCACTCATCAAAAGCCTGATCTCTCCATGCAATAACACAGAACAGCATTGTAAACCCTATATGTTGGCCTTTATCCTCCCTGGGGTTTAAAAATGACAAATTGCAGCACGGCAAACAAGCATTTAGTCAGAAATAACTGGCACATTTCAGCAATTTATGTATCTACAAAATGAACTCTCATTGTAAACCTGAAGGCTTTTTTTGAAGACCGGCAATTTGCATGAAAGTGTGAAATAAGTGAACAGTTACGAAAATCAAAATCTGAAGCAGGTACTAGTTCCCATTGTCACGAACATAATGGTAGCGCATGGGGGCGAATGGACAAAGGAGTAATAATGCCTTTATATCTTGACAATTGCACAGGCTTTTCCTTACAAGTCGATAACTGGACACAGGGAAGATGTGTGGAAAGCAATAAGGGTTTTTAGCACTGACCAGCGTTCCATTTTGTGTGTTATCTTCTGGTAAAATGTATTTGTTTTTACCGGTTCCTTGACAGTTTTTCTCATCTTCGCCCATTTTGCAGTCCTCCTGTCCATCACACACCCACTTTAGAGAGATGCAAAGGTTATTGTGGCATTGGAACTGGTCTTCTGCACAGTGCGCCTCACAGCCTTTCTGCAAATATAACACACAAATATAGTAAACAATGGGAATTATGGGTGCACAAAAGGTGTAACTTTTCTGATAGGGGATGTGCCACGAGCTTGTTTCCATGAATATGTTATTGCTTTGACTGAAAGGTTCCACAGTATGGCACACTGAGGGACATTCCACAAAGCAATAACATTTCCATGAAGATGAGCAGGTGCCGGAGTCTCCACCAGAAAGTTACACAGTGAAACATTAAGAGTGAATAGATTGATGAAGGCTTTTAAACTTGCATGGTTTGGGGGTTTGCCAATAATAATTGAACCCTCTTAACCCAATGTTAATAATAAAAAAAATATTACTATCCTAGTTATTGTATTTTTTATTGCGGAGTACTTTGGACTTTAAGGCACTTTATGGAAATCAGCTTGGTTCAGTTGTTGCTGTTGTAAAGAGCTATAAAAATCAAGTTTGATTGATAATAATGAATAAAATAAACAATAAAGGACTTTTAATATATTCAGTCTGTGTGCCTTGGGTTTGTACCTTGCCCACCTTTACAGTTTGATATCCAGGTGGGTTTCAGCATGTAGATACAGAGGTGAAATTAACTGTGTGAAGGTCTGTATGGTTCTTCTCCATAAGCATATGAGATTAAATAAAATGTCCATCATTTATATTTAAAAAAGTTCATAACTTTTATGGCTAGGAGTGCACTAATTGCTTGTTCCTTTGGATATGTTCATTTGTGGTTGAAAATGTTCCACAGTATAACATGAAACTTAACTATATCCATTAATAAAACAGGTGATGTCATCAGCCTTACTTACAAGTCAGATCTGTGGAAAGGTAATAATGCAATAAGAATGCATAAAAAGGTTAACTGAATAAATGCAAGACATGTTAGATTAATTTCATACTGTGGAACATTCTGGTAGGGCAAAAATTATATAATTCACCTTTAAACTTTCTTTTCCTGGGACTAGGTACATATGGACCAATATTTTCTATGTTTTTACAAACTAGATTTTACAACTGGAACTTTGCACATATATTGCAATACATAGCAACAAGTAAATACAGCACAATTTGCTGGAACAAGACTATTATTTTATACAAAGTACTTGATTCTTGCAGAGAATAATATTACCATTAGAATATAGCATAATTGAATGGCAACAAGTTCTGACTGCTGTGACCCAGAAATGGCGCAGTGTGGGAGCCATAATACTGGGTTAATAATGGTCATGGTGAGAAATTACATATAAAATGTTGAATAGCACGCCATAAATTAACCAGGAATAATGAATCCTAATAACAAGCCTTTGCCCTTGAATTATGCATCACACTGCATCATTACCACTGATGGGCTATTGTCCACGAAATCTCTTTACACCATAGAATGCTAAATAAGGCACCAGTGCATTCATTTCTGTGCATATTGTGTAAAATTATAGTACAAATTAGTTATGGAAAGGAAAAAATAAGACATTCAGTTGCATTTGGATTCAAAACAAACTGTTGTTTCACTAAATAGCAAAGTGGATTAAGAGTGTCCCCACAGTGAGTGAATATAGGGTATTCTGTGCACTAATATACTTTAACTATAATATGTCAAACAATGGAAGTTTGTACCGAGGTTTGTTTTGAAACCAGGAATGGGAGATGTGTATCACGCTAATAAATTATGCCTTTAATGGGATTATTTTCTGAGCCAAAGCAATTTCATTTTCTCCAACTGTGCACTGAAGCTGGGAGCTCAGTGGAGAGTTAATTTATATAAAACTCACCAACCATGTATAGCGATATTATAAAAATGAGGGCATTCAAATACAGTATGACGTAATTTATTGTTCTCCCACACTGAACCTAGAGTGAATTATAACACATAGCAAACACAATTCACAATATAGATTATACAATACCCATGTGTATTAGATTACACTATAAAAAATACTTGTAAGGTATACGCAATACTTTAACTATACGTATAAAACCTCTCAAGCAAAGTACCACCTCACAACTTGGACTAAAAATATGAAACATTGATACAGCTTTCAACAGTGGCTCTGTATGCAGTATCTTCAAGAAAGGTGAGCATAACTAAAAACTTAACTTTTGCATAACATGATAATTCAATTCTTTACTCGCCTTGTTTATGTTGAGATAGTAAAAAATATAGTTTATTTAAGCAACAATGTGGCTTAGTTGCATTACTTGCATTTAAATTTTCTCTAATTTTGAAAATCCTGAAATAATACGCATACTTTTCCTCATTGAAACACCTGTGAACTAGAAACCACTTTAATTGGATCCCATTACAAACCTCATCTGAGTTGTCCAGGCAGTCGTAGTCTCCATCGCACCGAAACCTGGAGGAGATACAGTCTCCGTTGGCACAGGCGAAGTCCTTGTGGTTACATGTGACCGGCTCTGCAATACAAAAACACAAAACAGCTTCAAATGAGGACAATCTCATCATTTCTCTACAATTAGACAGCAGACAAAAGCGCGGACATCCCCAGACATAGTGACAGAGCCAAAATACTGTGTGTTTAGATTCACACGGTAATACCTTGGCAGTCCCCTCGTTCGGGTTAATTAGAAGCATTTTGTTTGAGGAGTGGAGGAGCTGGCAGAGCACACAGGTGAATTTCTGCTCTCACAATGGATTTGGCGCAAGGGGCACAGCCGGGAACAGCCAAAAATGCCATACCTGTAGTTTAGTGCAAGGTTCTACCCAAACCAGAGCTGGGTTGGTTAAATCTATTTTATAAATGTTTTTTTTTGTTTAGGAAATTGTAATTCAAACTGCAGTTTTCTGACACTACACAGTACTTTTACTTAAGTATTATATTAGTATTTTAATATTGTACTTGGTTAAAAGTAAGATTATTTGGCTAAACTCACAATATAATCCAAAGAACTAATAAAAATCTAACTTGTGACAACTTGTGAAGCAACAACATTGGTCACATACAGTTACTTAGCACTGGAGAGGAAAGTTCACCCAACACTTTTTACTTACGTGTGTAGTATTATTTAACTAAGTGTATTGTACTCTACCACCTGTCTGCAGAATGAATCGTGTGCACAGTTTCCTTGTTATCAGTGGCCCTTAGCCGTTAGCCGTTAGCCGACTCAGGCCTGTGTTATGAGTCGTGCTTACAGACGAGAGTTCCCAGCAGGCATAGGGGCAAAATAAGATTTGCTGCCTCTGCTGCTGTCTTTGGGTCCACCTGCATAATTCTATTGCATCCAGCACTTGACTGGCTTTTATTTGCATTTTAAGTGACATTAATGGTTATGTGGAATAAGCAGTGAATAAATCACTTGAGTGATGCATGTTCAGCATAAACACACAATAGGTCCAGACGTACAGTGTTATCAGGCGGGGAAGAGGAGGACTGGAATAAAAAAAAAAAAATCAGGTTGAATTAGTGGAGTCTGGACAGCACGTCTGTGAAGTGGGAGTGTGACTTTTGCCTTTAAAGTGAGCTCCTCTATATTGTAATAACAGTTCTTAGTGTCAGAATTAGACTGCTGTGTACTGTCAGATAATCAAGGAGTACACTGTTAGCATGCTAGTGGTTTTTAACTGTATCATGATGCTGTGAATAATTAGAATGCTAGGAATATGTTAGAAAAGTGAGGAATAACTTTGGACCTCTGCAAACTGCTTAACATGAACTAGTTAGGTTTTTCACAAGTTTAAGTAAAAATGCCAGCAATAAAACCAACAGAAATAATATATACTAATACTATTGTGACAAAAATAACTGCAGCAATGAGATGCAGTCTGAAAGTATAAAACATAAAGAAATTGTTTACTAAAAAGGTAATAACTGTATTCTGATATCTATGTACTGAGATGAATGTTCCTCTGCATTTGTGAATTTGTGTAAGAGAACATGCACATTTTGTTACCAGAAACTTTATCATTATGCAAATGTGAGACAAACAAAACACAAGCCAAGAGTGATGCCAACTCCAATCTCTTCATGTGTACCAGAGGGGGCTTGTTGAGAGCGCCCCCTGGCCCCGAGCTGTGGCGCTGCTGTCAGACCTGTGTTAGACAAAGGCCTTGATAGGGTACTCACTGCAGTTCTGTTCGTCTGAGTTGTCTCCGCAGTCATTCTGGCTGTCACACCTCCAGTGGTCCGGGATGCAGTTGTTATTCTCACAGCGAAACTCATGAGGTCCACACGTCTTTTCATCTTTGTACATGAGGAGCACAAACAAAAGCACACATGAGGATGGAGTCAAACTGCACGAATATTAATAGTCTGCTCTACATCCGATTTTCTTGGTGCAATCATCGTTTCCTCCGGGTTACCCCCACAAGCATGTCTGACGCTGAATTCAGGAGATGAACTCAGGGGAGGAGGGAGAAGAGGAAGAAATACCTGCCTCAGTGCTCACTGATCAACCTCAACAAAAAACTACATGACACAATTTTATAATGGTGACATTTCGAGGAGAATCAAGAGAATTACAAGCAAGAAAACAAATTATGGATTTATTTAGCAATGCATCAAAGAGCCCTGTACCTGATTTTTTCCATGTATTTGAGCAGAATCTTGTCCCAGTACAGGGACTTAGCATCTTTTGGGGTCAAAATAAGTCATCTGTGTACTGACTGTATTTAATTAATTAATTTAAGTGTATAATTGTCAGATAATCAGGAAGTACCCAGTTTGCCTGTGTGTTGTTGTTAGTATTAGAATGATGGCATTATTGCTACTTTTAAGTCATTAAATTTGTTTTGTTTCATTCAAACATGTTTAATACACAGACTTGGCATATTTAGACTGAATTCTTCTCTTAAACAGAAATCATTCCACCTTGTGATGTCATGTGGTGATACAGAACTCCATACACCTTCCCTAGAATCATTTGGATGATTTTAGCACAGGAATATTCAATCTCTACTGAACAAAAAGTTAACGGGAGCTAAAAACTATCACTCCAACTCCACCTTGGCAATAAAAGCAGCTATAGGTGAAAACAGCAGAGAGGCTTCTCATAGGTTCTAATAACTGTCACTCACTCTTGTCTGGTATTTTCGAACCAACTAATTTATTCAATTTCAAACTACAATGTCATGAACTGCAAATCCACAGACAGCTGTCAGAATCCCTCCAATCATTCAAATGTATAGTATCAAAACCAATTGATTTGTCACTGCCAAGAAGATGACACACATAATGATTTATGGGAAAAAATATGTGCGGTATTTCTAGTGTTCTGATTTGTTCTCTTACAGTGTGAGCGAATGAAAATACAAATTGAATCTAATATAAATTACATTCATTTACTGGTGCTATTTGTTACAGCACACAATACAATATAATTAATTTTATGAATACTGCCACTACTTCATAATACACAGACTTGGCATATTTAGACTGAATTCTTCTCTTAAACAGAAATCATTCCACCTTGTGATGTCATGTGGTGATACAGAACTCCATACACCTTCCCTAGAATCATTTGGATGATTTTAGCACAGGAATATTCAATCTCTACTGAACAAAAAGTTAACGGGAGCTAAAAACTATCACTCCAACTCCACCTTGGCAATAAAAGCAGCTATAGGTGAAAACAGCAGAGAGGCTTCTCATAGGTTCTAATAACTGTCACTCACTCTTGTCTGGTATTTTCGAACCAACTAATTTATTCAATTTCAAACTACAATGTCATGAACTGCAAATCCACAGACAGCTGTCAGAATCCCTCCAATCATTCAAATGTATAGTATCAAAACCAATTGATTTGTCACTGCCAAGAAGATGACACACATAATGATTTATGGGAAAAAATATGTGCGGTATTTCTAGTGTTCTGATTTGTTCTCTTACAGTGTGAGCGAATGAAAATACAAATTGAATCTAATATAAATTACATTCATTTACTGGTGCTATTTGTTACAGCACACAATACAATATAATTAATTTTATGAATACTGCCACTACTTCATTATTTATTCCTATCGTGTACATTAGCAACAAATAACCACACATGTCTATTTGTGATCTGTCAAGATGAGGTTGTTTCCATGAACACATTCTAATACACATTTTAATTCAAATGATTAAAGACAGAAATGTGATGAGAAAATCTGAAAAGTAATTCTTTGAATCCAGAAGAAACAAACAACTGTAGAAAACCTGTACAAAACTCAACCCTCCAAGCTCAATATATAGCATACACGTTGATTTACTAAGAGCAGACAAAGCATTTAACACATAAGGCTTTCTGTTGTAGTGTCATTCAACATTCTCCATTTGCGCCCGGCAGAAAGAGCATGAGATGGTTTGATACTCGCACTAGGCTACTCTGTCAGATGGCTTTTCAAAGTCAGGCTAAAAGCTCCCTGTAAAAATACCAGCAGACATCATCAGGGATAATGGCCAAGGTAGAGAGCGAGGGGGGATAGTGCATTTGGCCCGCCTGTCTTTCCAATGTGACAACAGGAGGCGCAGGGAACGAGTGAGTAGCACGGTCGGGGACATGAAGAAGAGATTCATTAGGAAGTAGCTCAGTCACTTAGAGTGTATAAAAGATGTGACGCAGCAAAGATGGACCTACTCTGCTCCCCTGTTAAGTCAGACCTCATTACGGTACTAACAAAAAAAACTTCCTATAGGCTCGGTAGTAATTCAAAGTGGGAATTTCTACAGTGAAGCTCCAACACTGTGTAAAGGAGTGGTAAGAATAATGCAAAAACAAAGTGGCAATGTATACCAAGGTTAATCAGAAAAACAGAACAGAATAACAAAACAATACAAGGACAATGTTAGTGCCAAGTGGAATCTAAACCAGGACTTATGCATTAGTCTGAGATAGTGTTTTTCCAGACGCTCAAAGCTCCTTTACAATTTATTTCAATTCATTTCACTCCATACTCCTGAGGCAGATTCACAAAAGAATGGCCAGTCTGTGCCATCTGCCCCTCAGGCCACCACCAATCAGTAAAGTGTCTTGCCTAAGGACACAATGACAGTTGAATTCCAACCAATGAATTCCAAGTACTAACTAGGTCCAGCCCTGCTTAGCTTCTAAGATCAAACAAGATCAGACATTGACAAGGTGGTATGAGTATTTCAGAGTTTTTACGTTTTCTTGTAAAAATGATGCCCTGGTCTAGCCCTTTGTCCCTTCTGAAGATGTAGGTTCTATTTCATTACAAAAACTATTTAGCTATTTAGTTAAGACATTGTTTAGTCATAATTTGCAGTAGTTTTATTATCAAAATCGAGCCTGTCTTGTAGTAGCCGATTTTACTTCATCCCTCTCCTCATGATTAGCATAAACAAAGTACAAAGGGATTTTTTTGGGAAAGTGAAACATCAGGCATCAAAGCAGATACTGTCTTTTAATGCCACTTAAAAGGCTGTTATATGCGAGGCACAGACTAATAACATCGCCAACAACCGCTATTATCCTTCTAGTGTCACTCACAACACCTGGCAGACAGTACTCAGGGAATAGAGAGAAGAAAGCGCTTTTCTGGACATTAACATAAACATGTAAACTACAATTAAAATTTATTTTTCAGAAAAGTCTAACTTTTTTAGCCTTTAGATATTTTGTCAATCCTTAAAAATGACTTTAGCCTTAAATAAAGAAATATTTTAAAATGTATAACCATTACATGCCCAATCATTGATTTGTATTTAATAAAACTGGACTGCAAAATTACTTTTACTATGTACCATTACTCCTTTCCTAACTACTTACTTTTAGCAGCACATACAAGTTATCATTACCACTACTACAACAAACACAATACTGCAAATGCTTATAATAAAACCTCTACTATACGTCTATTGTGATGATTTGGTGTAATTTTCTTCTTATCTTGCAGAGACAATGGTGGTGCAAGCTTTCACTCACTTTAGTCCTGCTGTGAGTAGTTTAATTTGAAGGTCAGGCAATTATGTTCTTAGACAACCTGCAGTATATTTTGATGTACCCTTCTTGGCACTGTTGTCTTTTCCCTTGCATTTGCTAAGCACTGACTATGAGTTTCAGAGTGATTAAAGCTCCTATATTAGCTTTTTTTGAACATTGTTACGTTTTCAAAAACATAGATGAAGTCGTGTTTGTTTGTTTCATTCAGACATGCTTGAGTAAACCTTTATTATTAGTCTGTCTGCATCTTCAAAGCTCAAAAGGCTCTGTTCCACCTAGTTTTCAAGTTGACAACTACCTGTTACCTTTTGTTCAGTAGAGATCGGCAATTCCAGAAAGTATCCAAGTGATTCTAGTGAAGGTATGTGCAGTTTAAAAGGTACAGTGGAGCACTTCCTGTATCACCGCATGTTTCCCGTTTGAGAGAAGGACTCAGAACATGTGTGAATGCAACGAAACACAACTCCAGGTATGTTTGTGATGAAGAAACAATATTTTAACATAGTGTAATATAGGCCCTTTAATATTAGGGGTGGCAAAATAAATAAAATAAGTGAGTAAACAGTCTTTTACAAACTTTCTCCCTTTCTCTGTCCCTAGCTGACCTCATCTAACAAAGACCGTTAACAGATGGAGCATGCCTCGCTTTGGTCCACAACACAGCCAACACACACACACACACACACACAAACACACACACACATTACAATTATCTATTTATCCGCCTGTCTAGGTTAGGAACGGAATCACAAAATATCTATTCAGGCCCGACGGCAAATTAAAAATTGAAGGCGTGATGAAAGGCAGCCATTCTCAGAAGAGGAAAAGAGACAGCTCGGAACCAGCGCTTTGAATTCAGACATTTTATTTTTTTCATTTTATGTTGTGAGCGATTTAAAGACAAAAGAGGAACCGACGAAAGGAACAATGGAACAGAGCACGGACGACAAAGCGCCTGGCAGACTAGATCCGCATTTGGAGACGTATCTGATGGCTGATAATAAGAGCCTAAATCAGACTAAAAGGCTTCATTTTGATATGATGACTGACCATTGCATTGCTCTGACAACACAGGGCTTTGTAGCACTGATAGAGGGCGATTTTCATACAAATACTAGTGCATACAAATAACTAAGCTGGTCATATCTAATTCCTGTCTTTTAAATTGGGCTTCTAGGAGAATGTTGCTAACACAGGATGTGCAGTGGTTTTTAGACCCTTCTGATCAGATACTTGAAGAAAATTAATTTAATTTAGCTATCATAAGTGTTTCTTTTTCAGTGTATAACCTCAGTGGCACCGGGGATATTAACAGAGCAGTGGTGGCATGAGTCGTGGTACTAGCTGTAGTAGAAGTAGTAGTAGTAACAGTCGTACTAATAGTAATAGTAGAAGTAGCTGTATCTCTAACAAAGGTAGTGCAGAGTAGTCATAGCAAATACTTGTACTTAATTAGCTGCAGATTTTCCTTAATTAAACTTTAAAAATCAATTGTTTCTTTACGTTTACTCAAGTAAGAATTTCATATAATACTATACTAATTCAAATTATAGTTTTGTTTTTACATTTTTGGGAAGTGACATTGTAATATGAGTAGCAGACACATCAGCAGTAACATTAGTATAAAGCAATACTTGAAAAGTTCACATTTGCTTATGGATCTTAAATATTTCTTGTAAGCAGTGAGTCAAAGTTCTCACCATCGGCTTTAACTGGAAAAAAGTCTCCAAGGTTGTTTATTTGCTACGGTAATAGTGTCTTTGACCTAAACTCAATTTGTTTGTGTGAGTCTGTGAGGGTGGGAGGCGCTGTGAGTGGTGGTGGTGTGGGGGTCTCAAGTGCCTTTTTGAAGATTGGACTGTCATCCTCCTAAAACGCCAGAAACCTGAGATAATAATACTAAGCTGCCCTTCAAAATATTCTGCCCTCCTCCTCCAAACACAAGGAAGAAACACTGTACATTTAGAGGCAGTCGGTCGAGTCGACAAGCCAAGTGGAAAATGGTTGCATAATAAATCGGGCGTTTTGGGGCTTAAAGTGAAAAGAACAGTGATGTCTAAACTGTGCTAATTTATGATTAATTAAGTGGCACAACTCACCACAGTTAGCCTCGTCGGAGCCGTCAGCGCAGTCCGGGTCTTCGTCACAGACCCACAGTTTGGAGATACAGTGCATGGACGCCTTACACTGGAACTGGTCGGGAGAACAGGTGCTCTCAGCTGCAAATACAGACACATATTTCCGGGTTTCAGACATCACAATAGAGGCCAATAATGTTAATATACTAATACCGATGGGTTGCAGGTGAAATTAATGTTGTTAAAATGCAGATTTTTGTAGTAATGCATTGAGTTATATTGTCTAGTTACTAATATCCAGCATCAGGTTCAACATTTGTGAATTTACCTTTTCAATATTTATTCTGAAAATACTGCGGTATCAAAAGGTAAAAAAATCCCTTGCCCCCGAACTGAGAGCATGAAAAAAATCACCTTCTAGAAATTGAAAATCTTTTAGGAGATTAAAATGGAAATAGAGTATAAAATTCATTATTCTCCTCCATTTGCTTGTCTTTTCGCTTGGAGGTATAACATTAAATTAAAATCAATCTCTATGGACATAAGCACATAACGCAACCTGGCCAAGAGTCAGGTCAGATCTGTGGAGAGGCGAAGCTTCCCCACAGTGAGAATACTTCCTTTTCTTTTTGCAGTCATACTAAATATTGCTTCCCCAGGGGCTGAACCCACTGAGGTAAATAGCAACAGCTCGGATCTACTGGTCCTTATTCATGGAAAATACACAGTGGTATCGGATCGGTGATTTGGTATGAGCACTCATTAGCGATACCTGAAAAACTGTGTGGTATCAGAGCTTTTGCCAATATCGGAACAATGCTATTTGAGATGAAACCAACAATTATCAAATTAAAGCTCTTAACTAATTATAAATAAATGGTTTTCAGATCTATAACATAAACTGGCAAAATGGTGTCTAAGTCTAACAAAAACAACAGATATAAGCTGTACTGATTAAAGCTTTTGTCCTATACAAAGCACTTAAGATGTCCTCATATCCTATTAAGGTTTCATTAGTCAGAGCCTCAGTGTCTGCTCGTTGTAAAACCACATAGCATTTTAATTTCAATGGCGAGGCATTCATCATAAAGGCCATTGTAAACTGTGTCCAATCAAAACCAGAAGTATTATAATGGCAGTAATTAAGCTACTATTTAATTAAACCATTTTCAAACATTTCTTTTTAAAGCTTGTCTTTCTTCTGCTTACTCCCCTTGCACTGTGCTCCCTCTCTCTTTCTTTCTCTCTTACTCGGAGCTATTCTGCAATCACATGCAAGACAAATGCAGCTATCTTCACTGCTTGAATGGGGTGTGATATTCTGATGAGTTACATCATGGTACTGAAATCTGTTCTTATCCTGGCACTGATTCAATATCTAATCCCCATCCGACAAGAACAGGCTCCAACAAGGACTGCGGCTGCAATAGAAAGTGGTGTCTGTGTGCTGCTAATGGGCCCGTGGTCAAAAGATACAGGTGACCCAGTTAAAATGAGTTTAAAAGTTGATAATGAGATTTCAGGAGAAGAAGAAGAAGGAGGAGGGAGGGTTATAATCAAATTCAAAGCATATGGATATAAAGCGTAACATATATTTAAATTCAGACTAAGTGAGTGATGTATTTTGACTTAAAAACTTTGATTTGAGCTACATATTTTGCTATATTAAAACACAAGGAACAGTCCCCAAATAGGTTTCATACATCACTCTTCCTTGTTTTTATGTTATGTTTCTTCTTTTTATTTTATTTAATGATATTCTCAGTACAAAAACATTATGTACGTTCTGTGATAGAGGCCCCACCAAATGTCTGTCTATGGAAATTTTATTGCTCTGTCTTTTATGTTTGCAGTTATAGATGCTTTTATTGCTCAAACATACCTTGAAAAACATGCATTCATACTGTGACACTCCATAGACATGACTTGTAACTTAGCCCGCAGTCTCCATGGAGATAGAAACATTTAATGATCTACTCTTCCAATGGGGAAAAAAAGAACACAAAACAAAAAACAAAAAACACACTAAGAAACTAAGAAATAAAGTGTAGTTATATGGCTAAGAATAGACTCTAGCCATCATTTTTTTGCAGTTCATCCATTTTTGTCGAACCAAATTTCCTCTCATCCTGAAATTTTCAATTTTTTCTGTTTCTAAAGTTGACTAAAAAGTTCTTGCGTCCTCATACACCACACCAGAGAAACAGACAGAGTATTACTATGTATTTTTAACATAATACAGGATGCAGTAACATTAGACTATGCAGGCAGTGTGGGCCACTATATCAAAAGACGCCATTCACATTCATACACAGCTAAAAGCCTAAAAGCCCCGAGCGGTGATGGCAAGAAGATGACTTACGGCAGTCGGTCTCGTCTTCTCCGTCTCCGCAGTCGTCCTGGCCATTACAGCGCAGGTTAAGAGGGATACATTTCTGTTTTCTGGTGCACTTGAACTGACCCGACAGGCAGATGTAAGTCTCTGTGAAAGAAAAGCAGGGACCGGATCAATAGTGTGAAAATAAAGGCGTGCTAACACTTGGAGCTGGCACTGGCAGATTACTGACACTTCCTGGGTGGGATTTTGTGTCCATGTATCTGCAATGATCTTATTGTCATTTTATGCACTAAAAAAAAAAAAAATACTGAACCTGTTTTTCTCATATATTTGAGCAGAATCTGTCTTGCCTCAGTACAGATATGTTGTATTATCAGCTCTTGAGGTCGGCTGAGTACTGCCAGCATCTAATTGTTAAGTGTTTTAATGTCTGACAGTCAGGAAGTGTCTGGTCAGCATGCTAGTTCTTGTTAGCACTACATGATGCTCGAAATGAATTACGTAAATGGGGAATAACTTTGGACTATTGCAAGCTGTTTTAAAATGAACTTGCTCTGTTATTC
Source organism: Scartelaos histophorus (assembly GCA_000787155.1). NCBI lineage: Eukaryota > Metazoa > Chordata > Actinopteri > Gobiiformes > Gobiidae > Scartelaos > Scartelaos histophorus. The sequence goes on from KN489695.1 coordinate 28,757, forward strand.
ACATTTTAAGACAGTAAAAAACAACGACAGGGCTTTTGAAATGAATATGAATCTTTATTTGTGTAGTCTTTAATAGCCTCAATTTATCTAGGTCGTACGACTAGATTTTTACATTTCAAGGTACTTATGACTGATTTCTGTTCTTTTCTTTCTCCAGGTTTGAGCTAAAATTATCTTTGCATGGAAGAACAAGTATTGTAGTCAAACAGTTCACTCACACTAGACCAAACAAACGGTTCAAGTGAGATCTTCTTGGTCCACTGATGTATTTACTTTCTTACTGATGAAAATACACTGAAAATCCAAAGATAATTTTAAACAGGTCACATGACATGAAATTATTTGAATTAACTCAAGATACATTGTATTGCAGTGTCATGGCATCAGTCTTGAATATTATCACATGTTTTTTTTTTTTTTTGTTTGTTTTGTTTTTTAAAATTTCATTTCATAGGAATATATACCTCAGAAAGCCATTTTTAAAAGTATCCTCCAGCTTGGTAGGTCTGAACCATGGGTTATTCTACAGTGAAAATAGTGGGTGTTGCTCCTTGTTTTATTCAATGCCTTGACAAAGACATATTGGGGTTACTTTGCTTGAATCACAAAGAGGAAGCCGGTTTGTTCTAGGCATACTTATGCCTTGCAACAAACAAGAGAATGTTTATACTCGATATATTATCCATATGTTTAACAACAATGATCACATTCATCATTTAGATTACCTAAATGTCTGCATATTGATTTCTTAAGAATATATTTGCCTATACTACTAATGTTACATAGGTATTAAAGGGTTTCAAGCAATGCAGCAGTCACCATTGTAATAGCAATCACATAACATAACTGCATATTTTGACACACAAAAAATGTCTTGGCTTAAAACTCAGCAGGATAAATACTAAGGATAAATACCTTCACCACTTAAGAGGATGCTATATATTTTTACATACATAGTAATAGTTTTATTTCATCTATAGTTACCATATATAGAAGAGAAACCAATGCAATACACAGAAATATCAGTGTAAAGATTAATTATGGGTCAATTAAAGACTGTACAGCAATTGTGCTTAACAGTAAGAGTAAAAGGTATGGTCTGTACCGCAGTTAGCTTCGTCTGAGTTGTCACCGCAGTCGTTCTCTCCATCACAGATAAAAGGAGGCAGAGCGCAGAGCCCAGTGCCGCACTGGAAACGGCCTGGCTGACATTTGAATTCAGCTGTAAAAAAGACAATCAAAATCACCACAGGAGCAAAGAACAGTCTGAACTTAACCCTTTTGTGGAGTATACGTAAGGAGCTATTCAAGGCCAGATGTTTTGTGTAGAATCTGCATATCTACATGGAGACGGATATGTTTTTTCACATTCTTTGGAACATTCAAGGCAAAGCAATCAAGTGGACAGGCAAGTGGCATGTTCTCTACCAGGCTTGAAATCATACTAAACATTGTCTTGAGTACAGGACATATTCTGAACAACGCCTCACTCATGGCTAGGGTTGACAAAATTATCCATCTTATTCATAAAGCTAGACATATACTTCAGGAATGGTACCGACTAGATTTTATTGTTTGGTCATAGTTTAAAAGAAGTGAATAATTGTGATATTTCTTCTCCTTAACACTCAAATTCTATATTAGTCGTCTTCTCTCACAGCAAGACGGCCCATCCCGTGTCTAGTGAGAACTGCGTCTCACCCTTATTTCTGACAATAACCTTCTGAAAACATAGAGCTATTTTTGAAATCATAGTAAATGTGCAGCCTTGTGTTTGTAAAGGGCATATTCACAACATCATAACACTCACGGCAGTCAGCGGGCTCGTCTGATCCGTCCCCGCAGTCGTCCACCGTGTCACATTTCCACCAGAACGGGATGCATTCGTCAGTCCCACAGCGAAACTATTACGGAGAGAAAAACACATTTGAAGTCAACATAAACACACAGATTTTCATTTTTGCTTCAACCTCCTTTAAAGTCAAAATCAATGCACAAGGTTTTTCTCACAACTCGCAACATATGTCAGAAGAGAAAGCACAGTGTTAAATACCAAAGCAATTTTGTCTTAAGGAGAGAAAATGACCACAAACAGAAGAGGAGCTGTATGTTTGAACTACAGCGAGCAGACATGGCAATTTAACCACTGAGTAGGGGTGGAAAGTCTTTTCTAAAATCTAGTAGCATTTTGTGCAATTTGCATGTAGATTTGTATGTAAAATATAGTGTGTTAACGTTTGGGATGCAATGTTAATCTAATAACAGCCTCTTCTAATATATACTTACTTACAGGAGCAGTATGTAACTTTCTGAACGTCTCACCTTGTATATAAAAAGTGAAATCATACTTAAACTTCTCAATGGAGACAGTTTGGCTTTAATATTATAAAACCTATGGTACAACATCTCCATAGTAACAAGCAGGAGTCAGGTTTGTGTAGTAGCGATACATGTTTTTCAGTACCATGAACATAACATAGTAACATGAACATAATGAAAAAAGTGGCAAAAGTTACACACTGCCCCTTTAAATATTAAGTTTTCTTTTTTACTAATGGGGAAACTGTATGATTATATTGAAATTAGAGTTCATATTTGTTTGGGTTAAATGCTGATAACATTTAAAACTGATAAATAAATGATAAAAAGCTAGTAACGCTTCAAAAATCGTCTATCTCCTGCTTGATGGCTCTAGACTTCACAGTAAAGCGCTGTCCCACGTACCTGGCTGGAAGTACAGTTGGAGAGGCAGGTTTTATTGTCAGCGGCCAAGTAAAAATTAGTTGGACAGGCGCATTTGTGTTCTCCACCCGGGGACAGCAGACACAGGTGGCTGCATCCTCCATTTGCGATCTGACATTGGTGTTTGGGAACTGCGGAGTAGGACAAAAAAGGACAAGCGGTGCAGCTCAGTACGCATTACAAATCATTTGCTTCTTAGCGGGGTAAGGAGTAGTCGGGGTAAGTACAGCGGGGTAGGAAGGAGCGGGCGTGCACAGTGCCAGATGGGCCTCGTACCTTCGGGCTGGCGCAGGGAGTGGTAGACCTTGATGGATTTGATGGCCTGCCAGGAGTTGAGGAGCTCCATTCCCTGAGTGCCAGTGGTCTTGTGAGCGCGACGCAGAGATTTGGACTTGCCATCGGTCCAGTAAACAAAGTCCTCAAACAGGGTCAGAGCCATGACCCCCTGGATGTGATCGTAGGACACTGAAAAGGCAAACAAGTTTAAGAAGAGTTAGTATGATTGTGATAAAAGATGTTCAGTGCAATTTAACTCTTGGGATTAAATGTGACGTTTGCAGTGCTAATGATGTTTACTTGACAATATTTGTGACAAATGATTGATTAACTAAGGCAAGTTCAGAATATTTTTAACTCCTCTTTGGATACTGGGTTATTGATGATATCACAACATTCAATTGGCCAATAATATTTAGCCCAGATAGGCAAGCAAACATTTATATTGTTAAAATTGAAAACATATAGTTTGATTTCCAGAAACCTGTAACAAACTGTGAAAGGCTTTTAAAATCAAAACCACTATGAAAGTTTATCAAGAAAAAACAAGTATGGAAAAAATAATGACTTCAGAAACAGACAACTGTAAATGTAGTATCAGAAAATAGCCCCAAAATAAACAATTATACTAATAAAATATCCATATGCAGTAAATTCCAACTAAAAGAGATGAATTGGACTAACATGTTATCAAATAAATTTAATCTGAAACTTGCTCATAATTCAAGTTGGCAATATGTTGATAACAAGATGATACTCAATACAACTTTAGTATATGTCCGGATATATTACAATAAAAGTTGAAATGAAAGGACTGCCGCTGAGTCACCTTTGTGTCTTTGGGATCCGTCCATGTTGGAGAAGAGGATGTGGTTGTCATCGGCCCAGTACAGCCTCTTGTTGGTGTAATCAATGGTGAGGGCTGTGGGGCTCAGCAGCTCTGAGTCAACGATAACCGTCTGGCCCCTTCCATCCATGCCAATGCGCCCAATGTAAGCAGGCTCGCAGCAGTCCACCCAGAAGACAAAGCTAGCACAAGGAGAGAGGAGATAAAGGTGTCTACGCATGGCGAGAATTCAAATGAACACTGGTAGAAAGGTAGAATCCCTAAAATGAAAGCTGGATTTAGGAATTTGAGAAGACATCCATGTTAAGCATTTTAAAATAGTTTCCGGTACTCTCGCCTCAAGCAGTGGAATAGTTGTATGGATTATGTTTTCATGTTACACTTTTCAAGAACTTCAAATGATTGTTCTTTTCAAACCTGGCAACACACTCACCTCCAAGTATGAGCCACTCAACAGCCCCTGCCTACAAATGATTATCAAATCGCTGTTCAATTAATCATGTATTCATAGTATTCAAGTAGCTAGAATATTTTAGAGCCTTTCTGGGTCGCAAGAGATTTTTTATGGGTTGCCTTGTCACGATCTGCATGTAAGTCTGCAGACAGGCCTGCCTATCTTATTAGAAATGTTTAAATGTTAAGTCATGTTTTGTATAATTTCTAACCTTTTTGTAATTATTTTTTGGACTATTTTGTTTTAATATTACTGGTTCAATTGAATGCTGAAAGGAAAAAGAAATGGGCTGCATTTAATGTCCAAATAGGCGACTTATGGATGCCTTTTATTGTTGTTTTTTTATGTTTAAAATTTGAGAAATACTAATTGTTCAGAGAGACACGATCGCTCAGTCAACAATAAAATATCCTTATTAATGTTCAATAATGGTCAATTCCACCTTCATTTTGTGATTTACGAATTTGACTTGACTTTTAAAATATGGGTCCCCAGAAAGAAAGTTTGTGAAACACTGCCTAAGAGTATTATGACCTACTTAAAGGTGTATTATGTAACTTTTCTAGTGGAGGTTTATCGCCTGTTTGTCTCCATCAAGCTGTTATTACTTGGACAGGGACATTCCAGGGTATGACATTAAACGTTCCTCTCCACGGGAAGATGAATAAACAAGGGCAAGGTGTGTTTTACAGGTCTCTGGGTGATTTTTAGCAATAAAAGCCCCATAATTGAAAGATGGATGAGTGAATGCAGCACTGTGGAACATTTCGGGCAAAGTAATAACATCTGGAGACAGTTACATAGTACACCTTTCAGAATTTGTTGGGTGTAAGAATACTTAGTATAAATATGTATAAATAATGCAAAAAAAAAGTTAATAAAAGCAAAGAGTCACGATAAAAGCAATCATAATAGTAAAACTTGAAACTTGAAATATTTGGAGTGTTATGCATTTTGTTACTGCGATATGAGTGAAGATGGAGTACCCAGTCTGTGGGTCCAGGGCGAGGTCTGTGGGGTTTTTGAGCCCAGAGCTGATGAGCACTGTGGGGTAGAGACCATTAGCCTTGGACACCTCCAGCGTTTTCCTCTCAGCGTCGCACCAGTAAAGATTTTTCCCAATCCAGTCCACAGCCAACGCACTGGGAACTGAGGTCCTGTGTACAATCTGGAAAAACAAGAAAGAGACAAGAAAGTCAGAATGAATAGCAAGACATTTCAATTTATTCAATTTTTTCATTTTGTGGACGTTTAAACAGAGAATATTGTTAATTTTTATCATTCTGAAATACTTGAGTAAGTATAGGTCAGAAATGCTCATGGTCACCAAAAAAGTACTTAATAGTACTATAAATACACCCAAGAATTACAGTCAGAGAAGTCTATAAAAGCTAAATAATGGAGTATTTGTAAATGTTTAATATGTAATGAAATATACTGTATGTTTATTTATCTTCACTAAGGATTTAGTTGACGGCAGAATCCTACTTGTTTTGTTTACCTTTGAAACTGGCATTCATGGCTTCCTGTTGTAAGTGCCATTTTGAGTATTCACTTTTCAAAAAGAAATATTTGGTTTTAAATGAATGATTTATACAACAATGGTAAATCTGAACCACAACTTACTGTAGATAATTCAGTGTTTTGGCCAGCAATGCGTGGCTTTATATTTTCTCTTGGAATAAATAAATGCAATTCTGATTATAAGGTTTAAAAATGAAAACAGCATTTTAGACCATTTTGAAGCAGCTTTTATGTAAATGTCATAGTAAGAAAGAAGTGCAAGGTAAAATTGATACGTATTCAGTGACTGTTTTACCTTGGTTGAATGTTAAAATAACTCTAGCAAGAAGAGAACTTGTAGTGTTTCTGATTCAAGTTGAATGACTGAAAACTGAATGTTGACAATAAATGTAAGTCCAAGGTATCTGGTTCAGAGTTATGTGAAAAGTGGTAAGGATGGCACACGTTACAAAACCCTGTATGAAGTCTTCCTAAAGTCTCCAAAATGGTTAATCTCCAAGAACATAACATGGCGTGCAAAACAAAATCCTCCTCATCTATATTCCTCGATGCGCACTTATTATGCCAGCTGGCAGAATAAAGCCAATCCTCTAAAAACACAACAACTTTGTCTGTAGTCCCAGTAGAGTCGCAATCTGTCATTAAAAGACATGATGGACTTTGAAATGCTCTCTGTCATCATTTGCAAAAAGTATAGTCTTGGCAAAAAGACCAGAGCCTTCCCTTATAAGCAGTAATTGGACCCGTACTTAGCCTCAAACTGTCACTATTGTGTCAGTCATTGTGAAGTATTTTCATCAAAACTGCCTCCTCGGGCAATAAAGACGACACAGGCTGCATGAGGCCTGTCCCAGTCTCAGTATCCAATAGCAGCTCCTGTTTCAGTCCATTTATCAGTGTAGGGAGATATCCGAGGACCGGACACAATTTATGGATGGGGCGGTCATTGACACAAATAAAGCTCTAGCTCAACTTTGTGCTACTTTTTTGATATTTGAGTGACTGTTTTTGAGGTTTACTTCATTCAGCCTAATCTGTATTAAGCCAAAAGTGGTTCTGGTCAATATCCAAGCTTAAAATCTAGAGATGGGTCACCGGGTACATTGTAATTCAACTGCTCCTGACAGTCCATTGTTGTACCGGTGGCATTGAACGATGGGTCAAATGTAGGACGAATAAAAAAACATATTCAATTTCAAGTGACATGGCAAATGTTTTAGAGCTACCTAATACCTTGTGTAAGTTTAAAGGGTTAAATATTAATGTATTTTTGATTGATTTTGTGCTTTGTTGAAATTATCAGTAGAAACGCACCTGATTTTGTCTCTGCTTGTGTCTGATGAGGATGATTAGTATTATGGGGATGATATGAGTTTTTTACTGTTCATAATTATACACAAAACCCACTTGAAGCAATAAACAATGCCGTACTATTATACTATTACGCATTCAAACCAAGGAACAATAACAAAAGTCTATACACTTTTCAAAAAACGACGCAAGGAGCTCACAAATAGAAAGCAGCCATACATCTTCAGTATGACAATTGAACAACAGACAATAACATTTCCAGAGGCAGAGACTAGCACTGCGCCGTATCTCCTCGTGTCCCTGCCATTCCCTGTTAGCCGTGAGAAGTGGCCCGGGCTGCACTCGTATCAGCAGATATCAGTGCCTCATCTAATTAACACAACGTGAGAATCCCAGTCTCGCACAGTTTGTCCTCTCGCTAAGCAGTGGCATCGGCTCCAACTGTGCGGGCGCTGGAAGCAATTGAGCTGAATAAACCGAAGCTCTAACACAGAAAACACAGCACTGGTAATGAAATAGAGGAGTAATGTATGGGCCTGTAGCACATTCTGAAGTATGATCCAGTTAATAAACAGCAGTATTACTAGGGATACTAACTCAAAACAATTACACACAGTAGGGCAAGGAAAAAAAAGAAAGAAATATGTAAATAAATAAATATCATGAAGAAACTTGGACGACGCAGAGATCAAATCTGGAACCTTCTTTCTGTGAGGCACGAGTCCCATCCACTTACCCAGTGGGTAAGTGGATAACTTAATTGTTATCATTAATCGGTGTTGTGCTGTGTAATAAAAATTAATTTCGTTTTTAAGAGGGAGGCTTCTTCAGTTCTGACAGGGTTCTGAGAGTCACTGCCTTATATTTGTCTCAATGGAAGAGCCAACTACAATGGAAACAATGCTCGCACTTTTCTTTTGCAATAAGTCGATATTAATTAGAAGTTAATTATTTGAACCTAGACGCCTGTAATACAGTAAGAAAATGTGCCTCACTAGTGGACAGAAGAGGACATACTGGATAAATAGTGAGTAATGTTCACACTCATCTTGATTTGGTCTTGATTTAGTCACAGTTTAAATGTGACTTTGTTTAATCCTAGTCTAGTTCTCTGTTTAGTCCTAGTTTAGTCCTTTTAGTGTAATGCGAGTGTGTGTCTTTAAGTGTGAACACAGCCTTAGTCGGTATGATTATTATTGTGACAGTTGAGCAGATGTCTCTTAACTGTCGAGGCTCCTCTCTTCTGACCCAGAAAAAACCTCAGAGACTTGAGCGTGTCAGAACTGCCGCAACATTTATCTAAGCTGCTGTAAGACGGCCATTATCCTGCACATGCACAAGATGGAGATGTCTGTACACCTATAGTAAAAGGCTCACATCATCAGTGAATGACCAGTCCTAATAAAAGACTTAACTCTACTTTATACACTCCGATTTATCATTTCAAACACAAGGAGCAGGATTACACAGTGCAGCCATTAAGGTTCTTTACCAATACATGCATTTTAAATGAGCTTCAGAAGATATACAGCTAAGACACAGTTTGGTAGGCGCAGGCAACTTTAACTAACGTAAAGCTGTTTTTTACAGGTTTGTCTAGTGATATTGAGTGACTGGACAATAAAAATATCAGTGTGGAGGTATTTTAGTACTTGTAGTAGTAGTATTTGTAGTTCTAAAGGATGAAGCAGTAACGACAGTAGCAAAAGAAGTAATTTTAGTAGCAGGAGAAATAGCCAAAGTAGCAGCAGAAGATTCAAGATCATATTGTCCTTGTCATAGAAAACAATTTCATTCAGAACATCGGACATAGTTTTGATGTAAAACGCAACACAAACATGCAAGAGCCAATCCAATAACCTCTGAGTAAACATTAGCACAATATTGGCTCAGTGCACACACATCATAAACAGTAACAGACTTAGCGGCAGCAGGGGCATACAGTCAGGTCAGATATGTGGAGTGCTTATGTCATTATGCAACAACTCGTAGTAATAGTAGTATACAGTAGTAGTAGTAGTGCATTGTTACCTTGAGGTCGCTCCCATTGAGGCGCATCCTGTTGATTTTGCGTCCGCTTGGCCTGGTCGAGTCAACCCAGTAGATAAACTCCTTCTTGTAGTCAAAATCAATGTGGATGATGTTATTAAGACCCTGAAAAAGACATAAATATACTGTATATAAGATGGTTGTATTCCACTACTCAAAAAGAGTGACATATTTGCTAACTTTCTTATTTTACACAGTAGATTTACACAAAGACTAATGTGTATTCCTGCAGTCTTGTATATGTGATTTGAATTTGTTTATGCACTTAAGAGTCCTGCTACTGCTTCTTTTGTACACAGTATTGATTTTGGATTTTCTCATACTTAAGGCAGTGAGTCAACGCTGCAGTGTACTGTATATAATTTTTTTTTTTTAATCTTACATATGTTTGAAGGTTAACCAAAATACAACAGCTGTAAATAAACCCAAGGTCAAATAAGAAACTATTACAAAATACTAACAGAAAAGTACAAGGGAAAACAAAATCTATACTGCTCTATAGCATAATATTTCTACATTTCTACACAGGGATTTCATCACCTCAGCGGATGTGATTTGCTCTATCTAGTCCTTTTTTCAAAGCTAACTCTAGATGAAATCAAGATACCATAGGATAACAGGCATAACATTTCACTTTGCTACATGCATCTGACATAACAAAAAAATTGTATCTCTAAAAAACAAACAACAATAACAAAAACCCTCCCCGATTCTGCAAGTGTGATCTGGACTGTGAAGGTGTGGGATAATCTGACAGGAGAAATGAGACGTGTTCATCAGATCATCAGCCTCTTTACAGACAGGCGTCAAAATGTCCCCCGGGAGTCCTGTTCTGCTGGTGCTGTGATTCTGATAGCAGCTGTACACGTGAGAACCACAGCACAGTGCTTCTATTCATGCCTCTGTATCCTCTGCCGCCCTGTCGATCTGTCCTCCCTTAACACTTTGTGAAAAATAACCAGCCTAATTTTAATTTTAATTTTAATTTTA
>KN489696.1:0-20498 GCA_000787155.1 Scartelaos histophorus
ACCAGGGGGACGGGACCTTCTCTGAGGTTGAGCCTAGGCTCTGGAGCCCCCTGCCCCCCTCGTCCCAACAGCCCCCACAGTGGAGTGTTTTAAGACCCACTTTTATTCTCTGACTTTTAACACCGCGTGAGTTGTGTGGTCTTCTGTGTCATATATTTATATATATTGTTTTTTTATTTAATGTTATTCATTGTTTTATCATTTTTTAGTTTTTTCCTTTAACTTTTGATTTGAACACTTTTATTTAATATTCTCATTTATGATTTACTGTCTTTTATTATTTGATTTTGTCTGTGCAGCACTTTGGTCATGTTTGTTAAATGTGCTATGTAAATAAAATGAATTGGAAGGGACTGAAAAATCTGAAAACTGCAATTAACACTTTGTGATCGCATCACACTGGGGTTGTTTTACATGTATGTCTATGTTTGCCTGCTAGCTTGTGACACTTATTTTTATGTGAGAAAATCTTGTTCAAGTGCATAAATCATCTCATCTGTAGCCTCCACTAAGTCATCACTTTCTGTTCAGATTGTGTTAAATAACGCTCAGATTAAAGTCTAATTGAGTAACAGAGCGTCAGACAGAGAGAACTTACACATCTACTGTTTCTAAAGGCAAAAGTCTTAGAGTAATTTGGTTTAGTAAAATATAAAAGTGCTCTAATTATTTAGAAAGTGAGGTATTACTTAATAAGAGCAACGTTTTAAATATATTTAAAGAGACAAGGGGATTATGAACTAAGAGAGGAGTTAAATTTTTAAAAAGTAAAAGTACGAACAAAAATACAAACGAGGCTATAAGTGGATAATATTTATGGAATGGACTTGGTGGTAAGTATAAAAAATGTGCAAATATTAATCTTTTTAAAATTCTATATATACAAATGTAACTTTTTAGAGACCAGGAAAGCAGAAATTCATGATTTGTCATTAAAAGTTATTAGTGATAATGTATTATAAAGCAGTGTCTATTTCTGATTTTTGTTGTTTGTTGCACGAAGATAAAATATTATAAATTGTTGGGCTAGGATTAAAATCAACTCTGCTTTTTCCTTCCTTTTTGTTCTCTTTATTTTGTTTAATTATTTCTTTGTTAAATGTGAATGTTTTGACAGTATGGAGACTATATGTTGCGCCTTCATACTGGTTTTAAAAAATGTTCAAATAAAAAGAACTCTCATGTCGTCATCTGGACAGTGTTTTTGATAGTTCGGCGGTGAAGGAAAGGCCATCGCAGGACAAAAGGGGGAATGAGCCGTAAGAGGAGAGGTGACCCAGGACAGGGCAGTTTCCGGTAGAACTGCTCCCTGAACAGCAATAATCTAGTAAAGGGCAGGATAAAGTCTACTGCAGTAGGGTTGAAAATAGCTTCTGAATGGGAGTCGAAACATCTGGCTTCTTTCCGACAACCTTAGACCGTTCTTGGACAAATGAGGGCACACGGGCCAAATCAGTTTTTTGAAGTCGTTGTAACATTTTCTCATCAAAAATATGCCTAAAGATGTATGTTTTAACAATTCTCCATAAATACACAAAAGCACAATACAAAACTGCGCACAACAACTTCCATTAGCGGGATGAACGCTAATAGTTGTGATAGCGCTCTGAAGGGGGGGTGACTTAGCATGGAGACAAAAAACAAAAACTTAATACGTTATTTTGGGTGAATATTGCATTTTGGAGACAATAAAAGGGAACATCTAAATATGCTAACCCCTGTGTTAGCAGTTAATACCCCATAGCAGTAACATACCCCTCTTTTAAGAAAGTAATAGACTGTAAAACCCCGTTAATTTAATAAGCGCAAGTTTTCAAAAGCCTCTATGCACAACGGCAGCTGGTCCTTTCCGGTCTAATGTAATCCCTGTGAGGTTTTTGCTGAATTGCTCTAAAACTGGGGAAAACTTCACCAGAGGACACTTTTGTTTTGAGAAGTGTGAACGCTAATGCTAATGTTAACATTTATTAAAGCGTTACGAGTTGTATGGAGAATGTTTTTTGTTATTGTTTGTTTGAAATTTGTCAATGAAAGTTCAAATTAGCATTATAAAGTAGCAGCCTTGTAATTATGAAGGCCAAAAAAAAAAAAAATCCATCAACTGTGAACGTGGTGGGGTCAGATAAATATCTATTGGCTGTTGGGTTGGCAAAACTGACTCACCGGCGCTCTGGGATTATGTGCTTTATGTACGTTTCTCATGCAAGACACTGTTTACTCAACAAACGCAGCGGTTCTTAGCGGCTTTTTCCAACTATAGCTTCCTCACAGTTTGCACAAGAATCCACATCCAGTTCACTGCAAAAGAAGTTCGTTTTTGAGGTTAAAATAAAAAGAAAGTCCGGAGAAAAGGAGCAAAACCAAACTAAGGTAATTCTAAAAAGGATCTAAAGACCGACGCAGTGGTCAATAAATTATTATAACAGCAATTCGTCCAGCGATTCTCAAGCGCACCGGCTGTAAACAAGCATGATTTCCAACATAAGGACGAGGAGGTGTTTCTACTAACATTTGAAAATGTATTTCTCTTTCCTTGCAGAATTCTTGTTGTAAAATTGGTTGTAAAGATGACCTCATGATTTGTAGGTGTTGGTTCAGTCTGTGGAATTATCTAAATATCTTTTAGGCTCCCGAGGCTGCCGTAGAAAAGTTAGGTGGTGTGGGCTTGGAGAGTGCTACGTGATGATGATTCAGAACTCATAGCATTTGGAGGAGAACGATTCCAGCAGGATTCCCCACGGGGACAGTCGCCCGGGTGAGTGTCAGTCTGCTCCGTTAACACAAGTAGTTTCATAGTTTTCATTCATGAGTTATAACGTAAAAGGATTTGTATCTGAAAGACATAGTAATAGTAGAGTCCATATTACACTATTTTCTATTTTCTGATCTATGTTATAATGTTTCGTTTCATTCACACATGTTTAACAAACAAACCCTGCAGATTTAGTTCTTCCCTCAAATGGAAAACGCTCCACTCCACTGTTCCACCTTGTGATGTCATGTGGTAATACAGGAAGTGCTCAATTGTCTTTATAAACTTCACATACCTTCATGAGAATCATTTGGATCATTTCATCCCAGGAATTCCCAGTGTACTGAAAGTTAAAAAGGTAACTGTTAACTACCGCTTCATGACATCACAAGGTGGAACGGAGCATTTGGAGCTTTGGAGATGTAGACAGGCTAATAATAAAAGGTTACTTAAACATGTGGAAGAAACAAAACACAACTCCAGGTCTGTTTTTGAGCAGTTACAACATTATAACATGATTTAAAGCTCAGGCGAGTTAATGCTGCGTAATATAGAACCTTTAATCTGCCAAAAAAACATAAAAAAACAATTAAATCTGCATAGTTCTTTGGGTTTATATAACTACAAATGTAACATAAAATTCACAGTGTATCTTGGAAATGCACCAAGATACATTTTTATTACAGAAATAGACCATAGCACAGAGTTATAATCAACTTTTTCAGACATTTACAAGTTACTTTTCATTTCGCTGAACTGTGTTTTTCAAAGTTTTTTGAGTCATGGTGCACATTTTTGGTGGAAATAATTCTATGGGTCACACAACATACTAAAATATGACCAAATCAAATATATTAGGCTCTATATTTAGCAAATATCGACATGCCAGTGTGTCTAGTTTGCATGCAAAATCAACTATGGTGTTATAACATTGTTTTCTTACCAAAAACATGCCTAAAGAGCTTTAGTTGTCATCCGTGCATGTTTGAGTAATATAGTGATCTCTCCAAGGCCTTATTCAAACCCTCCTTATGATAAGCAGTACGATTGTGTCCAAAGCTCTGCCCCCAAAAGCGTACATCACCCATAAATCTCTACAAAAATATAATACAAAACTGTATGTTGATTGTGCTGTGGTAGCGCTCTGAAGGGGGAGCGACTTAACGCAGAGAGAAAACTGAACCAAAGGGAGGTGATCTAAATATGGTATGTTATTTTTTAGCAGTTAATACCCCTTAGAATTGTGAGTTTGGCTTGCTTTTTGGATCTAAAGTGGGGCCAGGACACTTAAAAATGCTAAAATATTCCATTAAATCCATGTTTGAATCTTTTGGCTGAAACTGGATTGTTTTTGAGACACATCTGGCAACATCTAACACCAGTTTCTTCATGGTGTGTTTACCAAGTTTTCCCCCGTGGCACAGTTCTGTCCACTCTCATCTGGACATGTTTCAAATGTGCATTGTAAACTGAACCCAGGTTTTAAAATATTCATAGCAATTCGAATGCCTCCAAAAATCTCCAAAAATAACTCTCACCTTTTTTATCTGAACCAAAGAGCAGCTGTTTGCTTTGAACCACCACTGACAGGAGCGTTCACACCTGGACTCTTCTGTATCCGAAGGGCACGAGCTTTTGAAAATGTAGCCTCTTCCATTCTGCTTTTCTTTCTATGATTCCATTTTCATAATCTTGCATAGTCCCGAATATCCCGCTGACAAAAAATATGCGCCATGAGAAGTCCTTGTTTCGAAGAATGTAAAATACGTCCACGCAATTTGAGAAAAATACTGATTTGTGAGTGTTTTGAGCGTCCATATATATATATATAATGGACGCTCATAATAACGTCTGACGCAAAAATAACGTCTGATGTGAACTAGCACCAACGAGAAACACTTTTATTGTCAGATCATCTTGAAGTTAACATGCTCGTTGGTGTCAGCATCACCGTTACAGCCTGACAAACGTTTTTCGCTTCTGGTTAGGGTGACCAAACGTCCCTATGTATCAAAAAATGTCTTTGTTTTGAGCCCTGTGTCCCCTGTCCCAGCAGATTTACCCAAAACCATTGATTTTTCCCATTTTTATATAATACATTTCCCAGGTGTCCCTATTTTGGACCAATCTGACAGTAAAGAAAGGCATAAACTGTCATCTGTTGATGTATAATACGGAAAAAAACAGCTTAAAATGACCAAAACACAAAGAAAATGTGACTATACTGACTCATGTGTTTGTCATGAATGGGCCAAGTGCAAAACAATTTTCCTTTCACAATTGTATTTTTACCAATGGCCCCAAGTCCCAGTTTTGGAAAATCTGGTCACCCTAGTTGCGGCCATACTGCTGCTGGACACTGCTTTATATAAGGAGGGAGTTAATCATGATGTCAAATAAAACTTCAAAAGGTTTACAACACAAAAATGACTTTAAAAAGAGGTTTCGTCGTCACTCAGATGTGGTTGATGGGCTGCTACGAGCTGACACCCTCTTGATTGTTCATAATTAGCATTTTTTGACAGTGATAGAAAAAATAAATGAATTAATAAAACAGGGGACAGGCTCCAGACGGCGTTCCAAAGACTTCCCACACCGGATGGCTAAGTGGATGATAGCATTAGCATTGAACGCAGCGTCTGCTAATTAGATCCAGGAAGGAAATTCAACTCGGCGGCAGCGATGAAACAAACAGCAACATAGAAAATATATTTAAAGTTAGAATTACATGTCGATTTTTCAGATATGCTTTGGTTGAAAATGTTGAATATTCCCCCATAGAGATACATGTAGAACACCTCCATCATGATGTCACTGCAAAGTATCAGATGCAGCTATTCAAATTATGATTTAGGATGCAATGTGTAATAAAGTATAAAGTAAAAGTACAATATTAAAATAGACATTTTTGGTATCTGTTTTTTATGTATTTTTTTACTTTCTACTCCTCTGCATTTTAGATCTGAAATGATAAGTAAAAAACGACTCTGAAATGTATGGAAAATAATTTGTTTCATAAAATTTTGAATTTTAAATTTCAATTTCTCACTTTGAAATTGTAAACTGAAAAACAGGTTTAAACATTTTTTTAAATTGCTTTTTTTTGCTGAAATTATAAGCATACAAGGTCTTTAAAATGCAATATTTTAAAAAAAATCACCTTTTAAACTCACTTACTAATGATCAATTCCTTCTGCAATGGCATTTTGGATCTTTCCTTCAATTTTTTTTTCAATTTCACACTCTGAATTTTGACTATTGAATTTGAGGGCTTGAAAATATTTGTGCTGAATATTTAAAGCGTGACAGTTTTATTTTGACTTTGAAAACTAACTGAAAAAGTATACTTAAAATTTCAGCAACTGAAATTAGGAATAAAAATAATTAAAACTTTTTTTTTCAGAGTTAAAAAATCCAAAGTGAGAAATTCAGTAGTTAAAATTCAAAATCTAATGGAAATAAAAATCTTCTCTAGAAATGGCTTAGAAAAGACTTTTTAGCACATTTAATTTGAGTTATCACCCCAACTTTGAGCAAACCAAATACAAAAAAAACCCAGCAAGAATACTTTAATACTTACTTAACGTGATACTTTTACTTTTACTTGATGAATAAACCCGAGTACTTCATCCAGCAGTGTGCAGCTCTAACATAAAACCACAAAACTCTTTCTCCCAACGTTCATGCTCATGTTTTGTCCCATTTTCTTTGAACAAGCTCCATCTAGTTTCCCAAAAGTCTGCTGCTCCGCCTGTATATTTTGGAAACCGCTCCGATGGCAGAACCATAATGGCCGCTCGTTCTTTACTGCCACACAGATCCCCGGGCACATCGCTAACATCTCCACTAGCTTCTCCAGCTCCTCGCCGCTAATGGAGCTAGCGGCTAGGGCGCGATGAATAATGTAGGCTGAATTATGTGTCCATGGTGCGCCGGGGGACGGGGACATTAGCGGAGCTGTGCCACGGGGATGAGAAAACATTTGTTAAGATGCAAAACAGAGGTGAGCGGGATAAGAAAAAAAAAAAGGAGGATCAGAGAGAGAAAGAAATAAAAGTGAGGTGGAAAGAGCAGTCTACCGCTGGGCTTCAAGAAAACTATGTAAAAGCCACCAGTATGTGAAGTAGTGCAACTGTAGTACAAGTACAACCCATTCTTGGATATGTGCTCTTAAAACCGCTACATATCCGAACTTTTCACATGCGACTTCAGTCTGAATGGTCAGATCGTCATCAAATGTGCACAAACGTTCTTCTCGTCTTATGAAATTTGTGTTTGAACTTAAGAAATGTCCCAAGTGCCCCTATTTTGACACCCACCAACAGTAAAAATGGAAATATATTAGCATTTGTTTAGCTAAAATAAAGAAAACTGAGTTTGAAAATGACCATTAAAAAGAAAAAAACACCATCAGAAGTCCTTCAGATTATTATTGATCCATGACGTAAATTAAGAATAGACAATGTTACGCTCTCTTTTCATAATACATTTTTTTGTCAATGACATGACGTTTGTCCAGTTGCAATTTCTTCAGTTAAAAAGGTTGAAATTTCATAATAATTCCCCACATACCTGTAGAACCTCTGATCTCCATGGAAACAAATCATTTTTTCACAAATCCTGAGTTATTCTGCATGTTTTTGTACTTGTAAATGTCATGTCCAGCCTTAACTGATGATTTTTAAACCTCTTTAAAATGACTCTAACTCTAATTTCCTTTATTTTCATTCTTTTTTGTCATATTTTCTGAAGTGTTTTTAGTTCCACATGCAATTTCATCTTTCTTGAATAGATATTTCCCCCATAATATTCAAACAAATATTGTCTCAGCGTGTCCATTTTTTCAAATCTAATGTTTTCAAATCTCAATCTCATGTTCATATGACTCAGAATATTAGATTAAAATCCCAAGCACATTTTAGGAAATGAAACAATTTTAAGGTCATTCTCGGTTGTACCACATGACATTTTTTAAGGTCGTAGCCAATTCATGTAGATAAAAAAACAGTAAAAATGCTTTGTATAAATGTCAAACATGGATTTCTGCACCTGACATATTAAATATTTGAAAAACTTGAGCAGAAACTTAATGTTAAATTTTCTTGTTGAATGTTATTGACCCTCATACCAACCATCTTAACCTGGCTGTCTCGGTTTTAAATTGTGAAAATCTGGTCACCCTATTAGAGCTGCTTGAGCTTTGAAGCATTGAAGTCTTACATATTAACTTTAAGGAGCTTTGAGGATTTAAAAACGTAAAAAATCGAAAAGAATCCCTACAAAATCTGATCTGAACATTGTCGATGTCTGGTCAGGTGAACACGAGCAGCTGCAGTACCTGGGGCGGCCACTAGTCTGTCAGAACGGGGAAATGCCTTATCCATTTTTCATTAGAGATGCACGGTTAGCTCACATACACGTTTTACATTTATTATGATCTACAGTATACATGCACGCTTTGGGTTAACGGGGAAAACTGGAGTGGTCAGATGAAACCCATGAACATGCAAAGTCCTCACAAAAAGACCCGGGCTGAACGGAAAATCGAACAAATCAGCATCAGAATTCTTCACCTCTTCCTCCATTTTTCAGTTTTCAATCCGATCCTCCATATTAAGCTCCGTCCCAAAGCTCGGCAGAGGTAAGAGAAGGAAAAGCACAGAGGAAACCTGAGTGAGGGTTCACGAGGCAAACATCACACACAATACTTGTCTCAGCGCTAAGAGTTTGTATTGTCACGACACACAAGTACAGGGACCGACGAGAAGGAGGTTTGACGTGTTACATAATCCTGAATTTGACATTAAAACGACTTTAAAAATATGTTCAGACACAAGTTAAGATGTCGGTCTGACTTTGATTTAAAACTCCTGAAATAATCATATCAAATAAGCCTTAGTGTACAGTTGTCCTTATTACAGGGTCATTCTCTCTTATCCTCTGCTCTTCTCTCCTCTATCTCCCCTCTCTCCTTTTTCTTCTCTCTCTCCTCTTTCTTCTTTGCTCCTCTTCTCCCCTCTCTCTCCTCTGGTCCTCTCTACTCTTCTTCTCTCTTCCCTTCTCCTCCTCTCTCGCTTTCCTCTCAAATCTTCTCTTCTCTTCTCTTTTCTGATCTTCTCTCCACCCCTCCTCTATCTCCTCTTTCTCTTCTCTCTCCCCTTCTCCCCTGCCCCTATCTTTTCTGATTTTCTCTAATCTTCTCCTCTCTCTCGCTCTCTCTTTTCTCTCCCCTCTTTTCTCTCTTTTCCTCTCTCTCCTCTTCTCCTCTTCTCCACTCTCTCTTCCTATCTTCTCCTCTCTCTCTCTCTCCTCTTCTCCTCTTCTCCACTCTCTCTTCCTATCTTCTCCTCTCTCTCTCTCTCCTCTTCTCCTCTTCTCCACTCTCTCTTCCTATCTTCTCCTCTCTCTCTCTCTCCTCTTCTCCTCTTCTCCACTCTCTCTTCCTATCTTCTCCTCTCTCTCTCTCCTATTTTCTCTCTTTTACTCTCACTCTCTCTCCTCTTCTCCTTTCTGCTCTCTCTCTTCTCTCTTCCCTTCTCCTCTGTCCCTGTCTTTTCCTCTCTTCTCTCCTCTTCTCCTATCCTTCTTTTCCTCTCTTCTCCTCTCTCTCTCTCTCCTCTTTTTCTCTCTTTCTCTTTCACTCTCTCTCCTCTTCTCCTTTCTGCTCTCTCTCTTCTTTCTCCCCCTCTTTCCTCTGGTCCTCTTCTCTCTCTCTCTCTCTCTCTCTCTCTCATCCTCTCTTTTCTGATCCTCTCTCCTCCCCTCCTCTATTTCTCTCTCTCTTCTCTCTCCCCTTCTCCTCTGTCCCTGTCTTTTCTGATCTTCTCTCCTCTTCTCCCATCCTTCTTTTCCTCTCTTCTCCTCTCTCTCTCTCCTCTTTTTCTCTCTTTCTCTTTCACTCTCTCTCCTCTTCTCCTCTCTTCTACTCTCTCTCCTCCTCTTCTCTCTCTCTTCTTCTCTTCTTCCCTCCTCTTTCTCCCCCCCCCTCTCTGTCCTCTCTCTCTCTCTCTCTCTCTCTCTCTCTCTCTCTCTCTCTCTCTCTCTCTCTCTTCTCTCTTTTCTCTCCTCCTCCTCTTCTCTACAATCAGAGCTAAATGAGTATCCTCTCTCTCTCTCTCTCTCTCTCTCTCTCTCTCTCTCTCCTCCCTGGGTCTCCTCTGTGGGCGGGACTTCCTCTCCCATTTCCTGCAGAATCAAGGAGATGAAATGGAGGAGAAGGAAGCGAGGACAGAGAAATGTGATGCACCCGTAGTTTAGTGCCACGAAAACAACTGGGCGACAGTGAGTCAGATGGTAAAACTGCTGTCTTACTTAATGTTCCAAACCCTTAAACACAACCCCGCCAGCTACTTTACAACTACGCCCTGGGGATGAAGAGTAACAATACCAACCGAGGCTGTCAGAAGCTCCTATGAAAGCGCGCTGTTATTTACCTATTGTGAAGACCTTACAAACATGGCGGCCGCTCGGAGTGCCCGCGGGGACCAGTCTGGCTCTAGCACATGAATAATGCAGCGCACGAGTAATGCTGTGTAATTGTCAGTGATTTATGTGGAGCTAAACAGGCATCCAGTCACCAGCCCACGCCCCCCGACGAGCAGTAAAGATGTCAAATAGAGCACATATTATGTCATTCCAGGGCATCTGATTTACATGCTCAAACACACACACACACACACACACTGGGCCTGCTGCTGTTTTCACAAGTCTGTGTCATGGTGCAGCTCGGCTCGTGTCCAAGGAGGAGGCTGCACTGTGTGAGGATGGGGAGTTTTTAAGTGGAACTAAACACTAAATCCACCTTTTCCCTGCTAAAGTGTGTATATGGTGTTTGAATAGCATCCACTGTTCCAAACGTGTATTTATTTAGCGATTTTAGTGCAAATTAGAGAAAATCCTTTATTGGGATCCAGAATACACACTTCTCCAATACTTTATGAAGATGTGAGTTGAGTCACTGGTGAAAATCCTTGGGTAATTGAAAAAAACATAGCGGATTTCTGCAGAATCAAAGCGTGAAGTTCTAAACTGTTACTCTGAGGTGAGAGAAATGGGACTGAATTTGTATGTAACTAATTCACTTCACAGGTGTCACCGAAATGAAACAATATGATTGGGCGATGCTGTTTGGTTTGCCATGAGACGTGATGGAGGCTGTGGGGACCAGACTGATAAAAAAAAAAACAGAGAGATCTAGTATCATATCATTCCACATCAGGGCAAGCACACACGGGGGTTTCTCATCACAAACTCCTGGCTTTTATCGGGACAGTTCTGTGTTATGTCACCAAGCACTTCAAATTGCCTTGGTCACTGAAGTCAGGACAGCGTCTTTTTTTTTTAATATGTTTTTGACTAGAAAGCTGCAAATGTACTTGGTTTGCACTAAAATTGCCAAAAATTAGGAAGAGTAGATAAGGCTATTAAAACATTATCCACATTGAAATAACATTTCCTTCACGGCCCGCTGAGGTTTGGTAAGTACATCCCAGAATATGATTAGAGACTGAGAAATCTACTGCTACGATGTGGGGGCGAGACAGCTGATCCATTCACATTAGATCAGGTTTATTGCAAACTGGTTTCAGCCATAGTTATTGAGTGTGTGTAGTGTTAGAATGTCTCTGGCCCTGAGACATTATAATACTGCAGATGGAGACAAGCCACACGTTTGACTCTGGTCTTTTATTTGAGTTTTGTGCAACCAATTATAAGTACAGCATGTGCAGTTCAAGGTACAGAAGTGTAAAACTATTGGATCGTGTGATTTGAGCAGGGTTATATTTCCTGTATCCATGACGACCCTGCTCGGAGATAGCCGTACTGGCCAGATGGTTCTGAAACACTGCAGACTTTTTACATCAGCGCCACACACTTTCTACACCAAATATGGCAGACGATGTTCCAGATTGAATGTCCCGTCTCAACACTGACCGAGGGGAGGGGGGTACTTTTGTCCTGAGAACTTTACCCTCCTCAATCTGCCATGACAGGATCTGATGACTCGACCTGTTGAGCTGCACTGAGACTTTTGTTTGAGCCTTTCTATTATTATTGCATTTTACCGCTCCGTGTTTTTAAAGTGCCCCTCGGGTTTTGATTAGATTTGATTAATATGCATTGTCCCTTTAAATGAATACATCTAAACCACCCAATTTCAGTTTTTATTATAACTGAAGATCATTTTATTGCACCAGCCAGTAAATGTTCTGGCTATTTACACAGAAGGTACAAGAAATTACATTTTTGGTGGTGCTAAAGATAAAGGATATAAACAGTACATCATAGCGTCTATAAAAAGCAAAAGTATACCCCCAGGACTCCTCATGTACCACAGCTCAACACTTGCTTTATAATAGGCTTTTAATATAGAACATGTCAACTTGATCCAGCCCTCCCTCCCTCTGTATCCCCCTCCCCAGATGTCCACTCCCCCGACAGCTCCAAACAGCAGATAGTGCACAGGCAGCACTTTGTATACTTCAAATATTAAAGTGCTCATGGCAGGTTTTCATGTTTGTCTAGTTATTGCTTGATTTAGTGGAATAGAACCTGTGATACCTGTGTTTATCATAGTTTTACATCTGTTAAGTGGCGCTTTATGAGTTGAAAAAAAGTTGTTTCGTGAGTTCTTAAAAGGGCAAGGACAAGGATGGCCATTTTTCCGTCGTTGTGTCCTTAGGCAAGACGCTTCACCCACATGACTTCATACTGGTGGTGGTCTGAGAGGCAAATGGACTCATAAATATGCAAATATACAATACAGAACAGCACATTGCAACTTTACAGACCTGGTGTGATGCAGGTAGCTTCACGGCGATTGTAATGTGATAGCGCTCTGAAGGGGGAGCGACTTAGCGCACGGAGCAAGAGGAGGAGCGACTTTGAGCAACAAAAATTAAAGTGAAACTAACTTTATTTACATTTTTTGTGCAAATATATTATTTAAAAAAATCTCTTTAATCATGACTGTTTTGTAATATAGACTTGGCTATAAAGGCGCACTGTGTAACTTTTTGGTTGGGAGTCCGTCCCCCAACTGTTTCTATGGATACGTCATTGCTTGGCCTGGAATGTTCCTCAGTATGACATTAAACAGCTCTACCTTAGGTGTTTTCAATCACAGATGTTTTAAAGCTCAACAATACCTTGAAAAATAGGCTTTCTGGCAGTGTAAGTAGTCGCCTCTCCACAGATCTGACCTGTAACTTAGTCTGGTTTGGTCTCCATGAAGATAGAAAGGTTTAACACTATACTGTAAAACCTTCCAGACAAAGCAAAAACGTCTCCACAGAGAAAAGGATTTGACGGACCCTCCACTAGAAGTTATTATAATAAAAACTTGGCAAGATTTTGAGTAAAACCGTAAATATACTGTACGCTCTTATATGAGACACATTGTTTGTTGGTCTATAAATTCTCCCGCTCATTGCTAATCTGACTAAAGCCTGATTAATTCCATTGTTTCTGGAGAATGTGGCGTCACAGACAGCAGTGGGCCGGTTTTAGAAGAGCAGATCAGTGGAACCAGACCCGGACAATCCATTGCAGCGGGATAACAGCGAGATGAAGCTAGCACGTGGCTAATTAAGATGGAGATGGATAGGATTAATCTCCAGAATGTGCTGTGACAAACCTGGAATCAAGCTGTGAGGCGGATATGCAAGTCTTTAATAAATGAGAGGAAGAGTGACGAAAGACACAAGTGGTTTTAACAACAGAGGAATGGAGCGAGAATGGAATTTTGGCGTTAAAGATCTATTGTGTATGTGTCTCCTATAGTTATAAGCTATGACATTGTATCCCATGTATTTTTTTTTTTTTGGTAGCCTTATCACAATCTACATGTTGGTCAAAAAATAATTAAAAAGGGCTACATTTGCCAAAATAAATACACCACAGCCATTTCACCGCAGATTTCACCGACATCACTACATGTGTCCAAACAAAGTGCAGTGTGTCTTTTACCGGTAAAACAGAAGAGATGAAGAAACAGCTGCAGCGTGAAACTTAGATCCACCTGAAAACACGACCAGTCCTTTACAGAGCCTCAAAGTCAAAGTGTGTAAGAATAAATCCACGTCTACGTAAAACTGCAAAACAGAAAAGATGAACCAAACTCCTGGTCCTGGTAAAAGCGTCATATTTAGAAAAGAGATATTTCACTTTTTTCTTTGCTACATAATTCCATATATCTGGCGTTATGTATTTGATGTGTTGCGTGTGTATATAACAAGTAAAGTGTACAAAATAAAAAGAAAAACCCACAGAATGAGCCTGACTAGTGGAGCAGCATCAGCATTTCACTGCAAAAGACATAAAAAGGACATCATTTGAACCTGAAAAGTTTTAGTTTGGGTTTGCTTCCACTATTTTGGCGTAAAAGTCCATTCAACAGACAAAAGCTTTGAAGAATATTCTTATGAACAAAATATTTCACTTTGGTTCATTTGCGCTGATGGAGAAGACAGATTTTTGTTTTTGTTTCACGTGGTTAAGAAAACTGCACTACGCAACTTTTCAGGTGGAAAGTGCTACCTTCTTGTCTCCATGATGTTAATGCTATTAGTGAAATGTTCCTCGTCTATCTCCATGGAGACAAGCGCCATGTGTTAGTTCATGGAGTGGAAGAACATGGCGTATGTACCGGTCGTTTCGGGACATCGCGCCATCTGAAAATCCTTAAAGCAGCCATACGACATGATTTTCTGATCTCTGTTCTGATGTTTCCTCATCGCAAACATACCTGGAGTTAATGGAGATCATCAAGGTAAAATGTAGCAGTTAACTTGAAAACTATTGCTTATTTTGAGCTGTGGAGATGTAAAGAGAGATGGAAATGTAGGCAAACCCCCAGCACAGTATTATATTATTTAAGCTCACAAGGAGTCAGTTTTGCATAATATAGGACCTTTAAACCCCATCCTACT
Source organism: Scartelaos histophorus (assembly GCA_000787155.1). Lineage (NCBI taxonomy): Eukaryota > Metazoa > Chordata > Actinopteri > Gobiiformes > Gobiidae > Scartelaos > Scartelaos histophorus. The sequence continues at coordinate 14,683 of KN489696.1, forward strand.
GCTAGGCTACAAAATTGTTATTTAAAATTTACAAAAAAAAAAAAGAAAAGGGGATTTTGTCACATAAATATTCAAAACAACAAATGATAGTACAGGCTTCTTGTACTCAAATACTACAAATAGTTCTGTGTGTAAATGACAGTAATGTCGTCCCAACCAAAACTCCTAAAAGTTCATGTCTGCGTAACTTTTCTGTCTTCACTTTGTCTCCATGGAGATGTGATTGTGTTGTTGTTGTTGTTCACAATACAAACCCTGTATTTGATTATCCTCCCGACTCAGACTTCGGATATGACGTCACGTCTGAGCTTAAGCTTATTATGTTTTGCGTGTTTGCAAAGCTGTTATTGTTGTTTATGTTTATCTTCTGTTAGCAGCTCGAGGAACGTTTAGCAACACCCGATAATACTGTGTTCAGTATTTACCTCACCACAACACTGACTACCAAACCCACAGGCAGTCATACAGACACAGTAAAGTACTGCAGTAATACTACCAAGCCCACAGGCAGTGATATGGATGCAGTAAAGTACTGCAGTAATACTACCATACACACAGGCAGTGATACGGATGCAGTAAAGTACTGCAGTAACACTACCAAACCCACAGGCAGTCATACAGACACAGTAAAGTACTGCAGTGATACTACCAAGCCCACAGGCAGTCATACAGACACAGTAAAGTACTGCAGTAATACTACCAAGCCCACAGGCAGTGATATGGATGCAGTAAAGTACTGCAGTAATACTACCATACACACAGGCAGTGATACGGATGCAGTAAAGTACTGCAGTAACATGAGTGACTGAAATGAACCAAACACCTTGAGCAGTTCATACTTTAAAGTGAGACACTGGGTGCAGCCATCTGGGATTCTGTTTTGGATTCGGACACCGAGTTCCGAGTCGCACTGTCCGAAGAAAAGGGCCTTGTCAGTGTGTGTCATGAGGCAACATCCTTGGATCTCCGAGTCGGATGGATATTCAAATGAGATAAAACTAGTGTCCAGACTCTGCAACTTTGTGAAGGCTCCTACAGCACTGGAAAAGGGATTTGAAGCTGCATTGTGAAACTGTCTGTCACATGTTTTCCTGTTGTTGTTTTGTCTGGAATGTTCCACATTATGGCTTCACAGGGTTCCATAGGTCATTTACAGGTCAGATTTGTGGAGTGGCGATCCCGCTCACAGTCAGAATGCCTGTTTTTCTAGGTATTGTTGAGCTATAAAAGCACCTCTAATTGAATAAATGTAAAGTAGAGCTGTTTAATGTCATACAGTGGAACATTCCAGGTACATCTATAACATTTCCATGGAGACAAGTCGGTTGTGCAATGGACCTTTCAGTTTTGTTACACAATATTTGGTATGTTATTATAAAATATAAAATGCACCAGAATACAAAAATGGACACATCAAAATGAATCAAAGCAAAACTCATTTTCTAACATTTTTGTTCAGTTTTCGCGTTATATTATAAATTAAAGATTATATTTTATGCTAAATTGACTCTTGTGAATTTTTAAGCCATGTTAGAATGTTGTTACCTAATCAAAAACAGGGCTGGAGTTGTGTTTTGTTTTATTCACACATGCTTGAGTATTATTATTATTAGTTTGTCTACATCTCCAGAACTCCTCACTGTTCTGTACAAATCTGCATTCCCAGAAATCATTTGGAAAATTGAACACTGCTGATGAAAAAACTCCAATTTCATTTCACGCGTTACCTCTTTGTGATGCCAACAACGACCACCTCCAGTGAGAAAAGCACCAATTTCTGAAAATCCCCTACCACAAAAAAATTAATGGAATGTTAAATTTAAAAAGTTGTTGGTGAAATGGTTTCTTAAGTTTGAAAAATGAATTATAAATACAGTATGAATTCACCACCAAAACACAAAAGTAAGTTCTGCTATTCATCTTCCACAAGGGCAGCAATGGACATTTTGGGTAAAGATACACGATGTAACTTTTCTGTGGAACCTCCAGCATGTTTGTTTCTGTGGAGATGTTTATGTTTGGCCTGAAATGTTCCACAGTGTGACGTTAAAACCTTGTCCATCGAGTATTTTTTTAAAGTACATGTTGTATTGTTAAATCATCTTGAATAACTGCATTCTTACAGTGAGTGAGATCTCCTTTCCACAGATCTGACCTGGAGCTTGTGCAGTTTGTTGCAGAACTGTGGGACATTTATCTCCATGGTGACAAGCATGTGACCTCTTCCAGATGTTTCATAGTGCACTTTTTACACATACCAACAGAAAGCTTGTGCTGCATTAAGCCGCTGCCAATATCACAAAGCTTTTTCCATGACTGATATGAACCAAACTCCTTCTGGCCATTGTATTTTCACAGTAAAAGTGTGTGAGGACACTGTGTGTGGAGGTGGACAGTCCTACCTCATCCTGGTAGATGAAGAACAACATGATGGACAGGATCTCCAGGAAGAAGATGAGCAGCAGCACGATGAAGAACTGTGGACACAAGGAGGACAAGAGTTACTATGGCAACATGGTATGTTTTCACAATTCTTAGAGTAAATATATTTTTACAATATATAAAGTGGTGTATCACTGCATCAGTCGTGGAAGAGACCAAAGTTTGTCTGAGAAATATCAGGCTCCAGGCTCAATGTGCTAATGTCCCATAATAGTACAGATTCACTAATGTATTTGTAAAAACGCACGTACAGTAAATGTAAATAACTCATAAGGAAGTACTATATCATCCCCTGAGAGGAGAGCTCACTCTGCACCAACACTCCTCCATATCGCCCCCTGCAGGTAACAGTCACAGCTCCATGTTTTTGGCAGTACACGACTCTTAGTCTGATCTTTGTCCTGGACTCACTTTGTGACGTAAGACCCAGTAAGTTACAACTCAGGATGAGTAGAAATGTTTTGTTGCAGACGGCTCAGGCAAACTTTGAATTCCAGAGGAAGTATTTGTAGTTTTGAATTGAACATATTAAGTGTCACTTTTATAATCTTTGAACACCACTGAGCTGTATTTGGATTTATTCCTGCATGCTGGAGTGTCCTGTATCGTCCTGCGTTCAAGGCGTGAGGACTCCTATCTCTGCCCACATTTGTACTTATTTAGGATTGTGAAAATGATTCAGACTCTGGTTTGTATGTGCAGGGTTCAAATATGTCATGTAGCCACTAAAAAAAAAACAAAAAACATGTAGTTGAAAATCTGTCCTCTGGAGAGGTGGGGCCAGCTGTAATTTTACAGAGAAAGTCTATGGACCCAGTTCTGTTATGAAGTCGTCTTAGGTCAATGCTAATGCTAACTCTTCCTATTATTATGTTAGTTTTTCCTGTCTGTATATTTCTTTCAAAACTGTGCTCCACACAGAATAATTTTAGCCCCTAGTTTTCCCCCACATCATCTGATTTGAAATGGTGAGTGTCCCTATAGGCCATAGTGAGAGTGACTCAGAGGGAACAGTACAGTGCAGCACAGTCACTCTGGCACTGGACTGTGGCCTCATATATTTCAGTGACACCTCAGAGCACGTATAAGGAGAGCTCCCATATTTCACAGTGTCCAGCACCCAGGGCCCCCCACCTCTCTGTGAATCCAGGCAGCACCCAAGGGCCCCCACCTCACTATGAGAACCCCTCTCCTCTCTATGAGCCAGGCCATTAAACACTTATACATCGACTTTTAGGACAAACTTCACTCTGGTTAATTCTGATCTGCTCAGCTATCAGAAGCTCAGTAGGGCAGGGCCTGGTTAGTACTTGGATGAGAGACTGCTGGGAATTCCAGGTGACACAGGGGGCGCTGGTGGCAAAAAACAGTTGTTGTAGCCATAGGCGAGACACTTCACCCACATTTTGTAGTATTAATGTGGTGTCTGTGTGCGTGTGTGCCCGCGTGCGTGTGTGTGTGTGTGTGTGTGTGTGTGTGCGTGTGTGTGTACGTGCCTGCATGCGTGCGTGTGCGTGTGTGTGTGTTGGTGGTGGTCGAAGGGGCCGATGGCGCTGAGTGTCCTGTCCCAACATGGGACCATTCTGTCAGAACTCTGCACTGGTTTAGAGCACTTAAAACTAAATGCACTAAAAGCATTTAGTGCATCATCTGTGTGTCCAGAGTTGAGTGTGACTGGATACATTATTTACTGTGTGTCATAGCTCTGTTTTGTTTCATGATGCTGGGTGGTAATGCTGTGTAATAGTCCATATTCATTTAATAATGTCATCAGGGTTTTCTTTATGACAGGTACAATAACAGTGGACTTAAAATAGCGGAGACAGGGGCAGGTTTAATGTGTCCATGAGGACATCAGTTCAGATGAACATGTTTTAAGCACACAGAGATGTTATTCCTTGGGATAATTCTGCTCAGGACATGATGCACTTCTGCTACAGCCACAGACACTGCCTATGACACATATACAGTCACAGACAGGTGCATATCGCACATATACTGTCACAGACAGGTGCATATGGCACATATACTGTCACAGACAGGTGCATATGGCACATATATAGTCACAGACAGGTGCATATGGCACATATAGAGTCACAGACAGGTGCATATGGCACATATAGAGTCACAGACAGGTGCATATGTGGGTTAGAATCGAGAGCACGTTACTGGTTGTGCTCCTCAGGGACCATATGCTGACTGTTTGTGTGGTGAAATCTTGTGTTGGTGGTGGGTTTAGTGCCTCCATGCACCGGGACTCACAGGAGGTGGTGTAATCCTCCAGCCTCTTGGTGTATTGTCTCTTGGAGAATTTGAACTTACTCTTATTATTGCACTGTACTGCTCAATGTGCTTAAATTGCCCCTCGGGGACAGATAAAGTGATATTGATTAACAAAGTGATTAATGACATGGCATCTCTTTAAACACACGAGGCTGCCTCCACATCCCTCCTTCATTTATCAGTGTTTTATCCACCACAGTTGACTGTTGCCATAGCCTCGTATGCATGAGGACTTGTTTAAAGGGAGCATTTGGGGAGTGCAGTCTCCAGCTCTTCTGAATACTTAATGCATCTCCTCCAGCACATAATGACTTTGTGTGAGCAGACTGGAAGTGCACATTGTGTTTATATGTCTGTGCATGGGGAGCCAGGGGAGTTCAGGTACAGCTGCTGGGTGAGAATGAGCTTATTCACTGTTCATAAGGCAGGCAGATGATGTTTTAATGTAGAATGGACATCACATCATCATTTTACCGTCATTACTTTTACTGGACCCTTTAAACCATATAGTTGAATGCATTTGGTGACATCCTTTAAGAACGTACATCATATTTCTGTGCCAACTTTGTCTTCCCGGATGCTAACTTCCAGCCAAACTTCTCCTCTTCACAATTTCCACCTGGCCTGAGAATATGTTAATGTGTTCCACAGTCCTGCCTCGAAGGGAGTGGAGCGGTGACAGAGGCGAGGGAGCAGAGCAGAGAGCGTCTTTTATACTGCATTCTCAGCGTGCCCTGAATGCACCACGCTGTTCAGCCGACAGAGGAGTGGAGGGGGGTAAGGAGGTGGCAGAGAGGTAGTCCTATACAGACCACAGATGTCCATAGAATCCTTTACTGAGTTGGAATACCATCACCCGGCTGTTCGGTCATAGCCCGGTCTTCAAATGTCTTCAGAAAGTGAGAGATGATTCCTAGAAACCCATCCCTCCATTCATTTTATTTATCCAGGGCTGGGTCACGTGTACAAATAATCAGATATAATAAAGTACAAATAGGAGTGTGTAACTTATTTATATTTATTTGAAGTGAACATATGTGAGGATGAAGAAGTAAAGTGAGATAGAATATGAAAAAAGAGAGGTGAGGGAA
>KN489697.1:5948-28192 GCA_000787155.1 Scartelaos histophorus
CAGCAGGTAGCTCCAGTTTATCAGAGCAGTGCAGAGACAGAGGTGTAGACGCTCTTGTACTGCTGCATCTGTCTGTCCGTCTGTCTCCGACCCACTGGCTCTGGTCTAGGGCTGGTCAATATATCACTATCAAACTGTAATTGTCATGTGAGTTGGCGCAATTACCAAATAGCAAAGGCCGTAATTATTTAGATGATAGAATGTCCTCTGCAAAGAACAGAGTATCCTGTCAAAATGTAACTCTACCTGCATGAGAAAATGGTTTTGTAGGTTCTTACAATGTGAACTCTACTACTCTACTACTCCGATTTCTTAAAGGTATGTAACACAAAACTGACTCATGTGAGCTTTAAGACACTGCTGTTACATAATATATATATAATGCTGTTACATAAACAAAACAAAACTGTTTGAGTAAACCTGGTTTACTCGTCTGTTTACATCAAAGCTCACATTGCTCTGTTCCACCTTGTGATGACAGGAAGTGGTTGTTTTCAAATTAACGGCTACGTTTTACCTTTTGTTTAGTGGAAACTGGCCATTCCAGAGTGGGAATTATCCAAATGATTCCAGTGAAGGTGTGTGGGGTTTAAAAACACAGTGAAGCGTTTCTTGTATTGTCACAAGGTGGAACAGACCAAGTCTACATCAGGACTATAGTCGGCTCAAACTGTGAGACCAAACAGAACAGTATCTCAGTTTGAAGTTTGTTTTCTGATTTGAAGGAGGTGGTTCAAATCCCGCTCGTGACATAAGCCTTGTTGGTCATTTCCACAGACCTGCAGGTTGGTGGTGAACTTCCAGCTCCAACAGATGGATACTGTTGTTGCATAATCGGGCAAGACATTTTATCCCTCTCACCCTGGTGCCTGAGTACACTGGTGTGTGTGTGTGCTTGAATGGGTGAGTGGTTCAGGTGATAAAACGCTTTGAGTGCCTTGGAGGTAGATAGGGGCCATATAAACGTTACCGTTTAGCATTTATTAACCATTTACAAGTGAGAAGGCAGCGTTAGTCTGTGTCCTGTGCTCTGGAGCTGAGAGCCTCCTGACTGCTCCGCCTCCCTGAGAAGCACAGCAGCCATCTGGGTACTTGTAGTGCACGGCTCGGGGAGTAGTTAGCAGCCTCTCCTCGTGCATGTTGGCATTATTAATACAAACACTACAGCGGTGGAGAAAATGGATCTGCGTTTGGGATATTATTGAAAGATTTGCGGAAAGATTTGAGCGGGATTAGGTTTTCTCTCTGTGATTGCGTGTGTTCTCTGGCAGTTGCTAAAATTAAATGTGTGAATAATTACTGCAAACTGTTTCACCTCCACCTTTTCGCTCTATCTGCTCACAGCGTTTCATATTCAGCAGTATTCCCCCCCTCTCCCCCAGGTCACATGGGCGCACCTCACCTGTGCTGCATTTGACTTTGCAGTTGGTCTTCTCTTGCATGATGTGCTCGTACTCCCTCACCTGCTCCAGAGTCAGTCCTGTGGGAAAGACAGAAACAAAACATGTGAGTTTATCACACATGGCAACAATAGCATCAAGGGTAAACCTCTAAATAAACTGTCCTCCAATAGTTTTCCACACATGTTCATTGGACAGTAAAGAGTCTGGACGCACCGTGCCATTCGTCGATCCAGGCCACTGCTTGTCGATGGCCGACCAACAGAATGTCCTTTATGTTCTGAAATACATAAAATAAATATGTTTGACAAAAGCAGGACTAAAATATTTGACTTTTTTTTTTTTTTTTTGCATCCATGAAGATTAACAATATAAAGACTGATTTGATTATTAAAAGTTATTTAAAAATGTGACATACTGCAGAATATCACAGACAATTTTATATATTATTTCAAAATAGTGACATTATCTTATTGTGTATCAAATTCTGAAGAACCTTGTGATTCCAAACCCCATTTTTAGCTAATTGCAAATATTTTCAACTCATAATCTCATGCTAGTTCCTGTAAAGACCAAGACTATACTAAAACTATTCAGATTTATGTGTTAGTTTAAATACTCTGTTTAGTAATGATTAGTTTCTGCGTGTAATTTTTTTTTTTAACATTAATGCATATGAATTACCGATGGAAACAGAATATGCATTTCTCTGGAGAGGACATTACCTAAATAACCCTTGTGATTTGCGACCATTCAAATTCTCATTGTGATTTCATTATCATTAATCTCGCTGTCTTATAAAAGATTGCTTTCTATTATTCCCCACACTATTACCAAACCAAAGGAGGTTATGTGAAATGTATAAGAGTGCGCTCACACACTTAAGAGCTGATAAGGTATCGCACAAGTGCAAACCAGGTTTACTACATTGTGCAAGGGAAAGATGATTGCTTCTGGTGCTTTTCGTTTTTCATCATCTCGTTCTTTGACTCCAGGCTCTGCAGCACCTGCCCGAGCCCCATGTCTCTGCAGATGTGCTCGGTGGATGTTTTCTAAAGAACAGACTGTCTCCTCATCGCAGCTCAAGGTGTAAGACGAGAAGGTAAACGCCGCTGCAGAGGTTCTATGAGGCTGCCGCTTTTTTATCAGGCCGTGGGAAACCAAACGGCCCTGATATGTTTCACCGGAGCACAAAGGATTGCCCATTGAAAATACTCAATGCTGATACGATTCACATTTCAGATCTAGTCCATGTATTATTACAATTTGGACTGTTATGCATGCATTTTAAAGGTGCATTTTGTGACTTTTCCACTCTCTTGTCTCCATGGAGATGTTATCCCCTTGCCTGGATATGAAATATGCTTAAAAATTACATTATTTTCTATAACCTTGAAAAACATACATTGATCTCACCTTCCACTAGGCCTGGTTACGTCGCCTTTAATGCTTTACTATGGAACATTCCAGGCAAAGCAATAACAGCACAGTGACAGACCCTTAAAGTTACATCGTGCACCTATCAATCTATTCATTCATTTTATGCTTTTGTGTCTCTTTCAAATACTCGGTGTAATTTTTGTTTCCTCTCTCAAGAACTATGGGCCCACATTTATGATTGAGGTGTCAAAGTGTCACGCGTATTGTGCTTTTTAGAGAGATAAACTGTTGTGGGCTGCCCGTCATCTCCTCTAAATAGATACTTACACATCTCAGCACTCCCCGTGGGCTAAAATAGACCCCCTGTAGGGCTTAATTTGACCCGTGGGCCCCAGTGTTACCCCCATGATCTAGAACATAAACCAGTAAATAAGAAAAATAACTGAAAATTTATATTGAGCTGTAGCGGGGTTCTCCAACAAAACTCGGGCTCAGTCAGGAAATGCGTTTTTTAGTGTATTTTATTGGACTCTTCCACAGAGCAAAAAGGTGCAAAAATATTTACAGTGATTTTAAAAAAAGTCAATTTACCGGCACCACGTACAGAACAACAGGTAGACTTCCCCTTTAAGTCTTTAGTCAGGGCTTATTAGGGTTATTTGAAATATTGTGGATTTGCTTTTCAAACTGGTCCAGGCTTATACTACAAACAAAAAGACGGAAAAAGACGTGGAGAGTCTTCCTTACTTAACAATGCATAACAAACCTTTTTGCATGTGCATGTGTAGAGTTTATTTTTTTGAGCGTTTAAATGGAACTTACTCTGTGGATGAAGTCTTCAGTCTTGGTCTGAAATCCGTAGACCTCAAAGCTGCAGTGGACCCGTTTGTAGGAGCACATGATGGGCCGGTGCTCGTCCCTCCAGCCCTTCTCCAGGGGACCTCGGCCCGTTTTACTCGACTGCCACCGACTCAAGTCCTGCACCACAGCACATACACTATGAGCTAAATAATATCAGATCATTATCATGTCCTTTTACTTCCACCAACCCTTATCTTACCTGTGGGTACCAAAGGGTTGCACTGACCAAATCTGTTCTGTGGTTATTTGAGAGATAAATAACAGCTACATAACTCATTTGGATCAGTTTTGTCTCATAGTTTTGTTAAAGGAAATAAATGCTGTTTTGCTCTCTGTTAATATCAGGTATCTGCAGATGTATAAGAACATTTAAAAATGTAGTTTACAAGTGTTTAATTTAATTTCAATGTCAGGTCTACATAAATCTTTGTTTGACATTTATATTAAGCATTTTTAGTGTTTTTTATGCACATGAATTGCCTATGACCTTAAAAAATGTCATGTAGTGTGACCTTAAAATTGTTTTATTTTCTAAAACACGGTTGGGATAATTAAGTTATGAGTTATATGAACATGATAATGAATATGAAAACATGAAAAAAAGTACACGATCGGACAATATTTGTTTGTATTTTAGGGGGGGAAAGCTGAAATTTTATGTGGTACGACAAAACACCTCAGAAAATATGCCAAAAAAGAAGATAAATTTGATTAGAATCATTTTAAAGAAGTTTAAAAATCATCAGTTAAGGGCGGACGGTCGCACCACATGACATTTTAACACTTTAAGTACAAAAAAACATGCGGAATAACCAGTGATTTCTGAAAAAATGATTTAGTTCTATGGAGGTCAGAGGTGCTGCAGGTATGTGAGGAATCATTATAATATTTGAGCCTTTTTAACTGAAGAAATTGCAATTGGACACGCGTCACGTCACTGACCCACATATTCAAAGCTGCATCTCTCGTGACCTCTGCATCATTCTCCTACCTAGTTACGTTCTTATCTAGAAAAACACAATAATTATTTCCTACGTAATCGTGAAATACTTGAAATAAGCAATTAGAAATGTCACGCAATCTCCTCTGGGCATTTTTAATTATCCTTTTCAGACAATATTATAGCAATCAATCATATATTTGTCAGAACACGCCTGTAACTGTGACTGTGACTATTAAATTTACTGACAAATACCAACATTTCTTCATATTCTTAATTGAGAGAATCCGCTCCATTACGACACTTCTTCAGACTTTCTTTTGCCGTCTTTTTAATATTTCGGTGTTCTAATTTGTCCCACATTTTCCTTTGAATTGTTTGAAAAGAGAGATTTGTGTAGAGAACAAAGTAATATTGCGTTTCCCTCTCATATAATTAACACTTTTGGGGTACAATGACCGTAATATAGAATAGAATAAAACTTTATCAGTTTCTGGATATAACAGGATTCGTCTTCTCGGAGCAGCTCCCTCCCATGAGACCTATTGCTATTCCAGACTGTGTTTTAGCAAAGGCTGAACGGCAAAAATCTGTAATAATGATTTGTGAACAGCATTGCAATTAGACCAGATTAACAATTTGTGTTTTTATAATAGGATAGTTTTAAACACGGGCACAAAAGTTAACAAAAAGCCTGAAGTTAACGCATAAGAATTGCATTTCAGGACGTAATTATGCAGATTTACATGACGGGGTGGGCAGTTTTTATGCAGAATAAGACAGAATATTTAGTCGTTTGTGGTGCTTCAAAAATGAATCTTTGCATCATCGTTCAAATTGCGTTTTCGATTAAATTGCGATTCATCTTACAATCCCGTCGCAGTCTTTATGTACAAGATGACTTCACCTCGTCGCACAAACCGTCTCGCTCGTGTGACTTTTCGAGCTGGTCAGCCTACATACATATTTGCAGAGGTGCTGAGTCTGCAGTACTACAGTGTGTACAATCTGCGGCCGCTCAAATGCTTCTCACTCCATATTTGATCATCGCGCTACTTCAGATTAAAGTGTCTGTTTGCTTTCAATTCTGAACAGAAGATAAGGCGCCGCTCACTGCCGCACGTCATGGGAATAAAAGGCTCAGTTTCACGTCGGAATTCCCTCTCATTAAGAAATATTTGGCTTTTGTTTCACTGCAAACTCTCGTGTCCTTGGTGCGGGTGAAAAAAAACCCCACGAGATTAGAACAAATATTTATTCTGAAAAAAGAAATCGTGTAATAGTTTTGGAAAGGACTTCATCTAGATCTGAATTTGTTGGGTTTTAATTTGACTACTGCTACTTCAGCTACTACTTCTACTACTACTACTACTATTACTACTACTACTACTACAGCAACAACTACTACTACTACAACTACTACTACAACTACTACTACTGTTACAGCAACCACTACTACTTTTAATACTTCAGCAACTGCTACTACTACTTCTGCAACTACTGCAGAAACTAGTACTACTACTACAGCTACTACTACATCTACTACCGCAACTACTACTACTACTATTACTACTACTACAAATACTACAGATACTACTTTTAGTACTTCAGCAACCGCTACTACTATTTCTGCTATTTCTACTACTACAATTCAGCAACTACTACTACTACTTCAGCAATAACTACAGAAGCTAGTACTACTACTACTACTACTACTACTACTATTACTACTACTATTACTACTACTACACTAACTACCTACTACTACACTAACTACTACTACTACTACTACTACTACTACTCCTTCAGCAACTACTACAGAAACCTGTCCTACTACTACAGCAACAACTACTACTATTACAGCAACTACTTCTACTACTTCAACTAGTACTATTACTACAGCGACTACTACTACTACAACAGACACAAGTACTACTAGTACTGCAGCAACTACTACTACACAACAGCAGGTACTACTACTACTACTACTACTACTACTACTACTACTACTACATAAACTAGTACTGCTTGTACTACAGGAACTACTATAGAGCAGCTACTACTACTATAGCTCCTCCTCCTACTACTACACTACTACTATTACTACTACTCTTACTCCTACTCCTACTACTACTACTACTTCTACTGCAGTTACAGTAATGTGTAGGAATATGTCCAGTGCAGTTGATAAACTATTAAGGCCCCAGATGAGTGGACTTAGTTTATGATCCATTTCTGTTGCTCTAAACTAATGAGATGTACATCACCAAGTAATAAAAGTAAAGAAATATCAACTGTATGTATAGAGCACAGTCTGTACACACAATTTGTAAATCATTTAAAATGTGCTGTAAAATTATAATTAGGGCTTAAACTAGGTAATTGCAACTAATGTTTTATATATAGTGACATAATGGACTTGAACCAGAATTAAGTACTGCAACTACACCGTTTCTGAATTTAACCGCATCATCAAATAAAAAAACTGCAATATTTTCTCACAGCGCCGTAGCCAAAGGGCAAATCCTTTTATGAAGCCGTTTTGGATAATGCGAAAGTCAGATATGGATTTATAGTCTTAAATACTTAAGCAAACAACTTTGAACTGTTTGGGGACATGTTGCCTCTTGCTCATTGTCGTCACCAAAGCAAATAGAAACTGCAGAACGACAAGTGTGTTCTGTGAAATCCAGGCGACACCTCTGCTCCTGGTGTGAGCTTTAAACAGGGGATTTCTGCTGGAGGTGCTGCAAACAGACACTGGTGCTACTCTCAGGTCCTGTTTTGGTCCTGATTTGGTCACACTTTAGTCTTGATGATAGTCTCGCTTTTGGTTCTGCTAATCCTGGTTTCGTCCAGGTCTAGTCCAGGTGTAGTTCCAGAAATTAGCTCCAGGCATTAGTCTAAATCTTTATGTAAGACGTGTGCAAGTCTGAACACAGTCTTTTTTCACTTAAGGGTTATTAATCAGTTGTTTGAAAATACTGATTAATCATTAGGCTGCAGAAATTAGCATAATTTAAATCTAAAATGCACTGTTTCCTTAAATATTATGCTATTTTTGCTGATATATGCTGTCTTTATCTGATGTTGTTTCCTCATAAAACATACTCAAAGTGTTTTATTTCATTCACACGTGTTTAACAAACAAACCCTGCATATTTATTAGGTTGTGTTCTCCTCTCAAACAGAAAACACTCTCTTCCAGCTTGTGATGTGATGTTTTTTAAACTCCGCACACCTTCACTAGGATTATTTGGCTAATTTCAACTCTCGAATTGCTTTTCTCTACTGAAGTGAAGGTAAAAGTTTGAAAGCTGCTGCGTTACAAGATGGAACAGAGCATTTTGAGCTTTAGAGCTGCAGAAAAACACTGCTCCAGGTGTGATTTTTGAGGAGGCAACATGACTTAAAGCTCATAGGAGTCAGTTCAGCTTAAAATCTGACCTTTACTGCACACGTGTCATTTTGTTAACACGGGGAAGTGCAAAAAAGAAAAAAACAAACAAACACTGTACTGTATATTCACTGTATTTTCCTACCTCTGCTTCTTTGTAGTGCCTGTCGGGGATGGGGTCACTGAGGATGTCCAGGAAAATGACGTTCTCCGATGGGGTGGGCTCGTCCCCGAACACCTAGAGCGCAGATGGAGGCAGGTCAGGCGGTGCGAGCAGAGCAAACAGTCCTCACACTCCGCAGTCACTCACGGGGAGCACAACAAGATGAGTAAGTGTGTATGAAAGAGGGGTCACACACCATAACATTCCGACTACAGCGCACCCCCAGGCCCTCGAGCGCATCGCATAGAGAAGAGAAAGGAGAGAGACAACAAGGACATAGAGGCAATAACGTGAATATGACTCATTTCAAACACTTGCCTAGTTTGAACTGCTTTTATTTTTGCAGTTTATCCTTTTACTTCCTCTTTTTAATTGTGTTTTTTTTAAATATTTGTCCTATATTGCGCAAAATTGACCTGATTTCACGTTTTGTTTCATTGACCTATGTTTAAGTAAACCTTTATTTTTAGTCTGTCTACGGCTCTTAACTCAAAACGCTCCGATCCACCTTGTGACGTCATTACTGTTACGTTTTACCTCATGTTCAGTAGCAATTAGCAGCTACGGGACTGAAATTATCCAAGTGATTGATTCAAGTAGGTGAGTTTAAAAACACAGTGGAGCACTTCCTGTATTACCACACGACATCACAAGGTGGGACAGAGTGTTTTTAGTTTGAGAGAAGAACTAAATATGCAAAATAAAACAAAACACAGCTCCAGGTATGTTTTTGATCAGGAAACAACATTATAACATAGATCAAAAAATGGGATAAGATACTCCCTTTAAATATTGCAAACAACATACTCTCAACTCTCAAAATACATCATTAATTAATCAAAAAATGAGATATAATTTTCTTTCCTGCTGTAGTAGTCTATATCAGCGGTCCCCAACCCCCGGGCCGTGGACCAGTACCGGTCCGTGAGTCATTTGGTACCGGGCCGGACAGAAAATTTAGAAAAATGACCCGATTCTCTGTTACATCCGTCAATGTCACTCTTGACACAGGCGCTCTTCTCGTTCACCGCTAAAATAAAACCCAGGAGCAGCAAAATGAGTTAAAAACAAACGTCTCTGGTAAGTTTCTTTGCAAAGGGGAAAAGGCCCAGCCAGGAGACAGAAGAGGAGCCTACGACTTCCAAGAAACAGAAAGCTACATTTAATAGACAATATCAGGAGTCCTACTTAAAATACGGATTTATCCCAACAGGAGATTCCCACGCACCGAGCTGCTCTGCATAATATGCGGCGACCGGCTCTCGAATTAGGCAATGAAGCCCTCAAAACTGCTTCACCACTTGGAATGCAGATCATATCATATTATTTTGTTGTATTTATCCGCCACACCTTAAACGCCGGCCCCTGAAAATATTGTCTGACATTAAACCGGTCCGTGGGGCAAAAAAGGTTGGGGACCGCTGCTCTATATGACATGGCTAACAAGGCCCAAGACCTAATAGTTAGTTAATAGATAATAGTTAGTTAACTTAGTAGTAATTAAGTTTAATAGTTGTGAGACTAATAAAAATGGATGACAACAAATTTTTGCTTAAATTGGTGACAGAAAAATTTTTGGTTGGCATTTTAGTTGGAATTTTTGATCAAACTATTCCACACTCTTCCCTACTTATTGCACTATTTAGAGGTCACACCATTTTTAACAGTGTCCGATTGCCCAGTTGGTTAAAAAGTCGTGCTCTCAAAATTTACCAAAATGCACCTTGAAAAGTAGTGAACATCTGTGGTCACTAGACTGGTCAATATAGACCACAATGCATTGCAAAAGTCGGGAAAACAATGGCGTACAGCGACAGGCGTTTAACTGGACTCAACCCAACTGAATGAAAGCAGATAAAAGTGCTGGTTTATGACTCTGTTGATCCTGATTATGAATAAAACTCTTGTTCTCGTGCTTGAGTTAGTCACGTATCTTATCTCCAGCTGTTAATAAATAGATAATTTTCACATTTCAAACACAAAGCAAATAATCCACTCCAGTCTAATCATTAGTTATGACAGGAATCAAGTTTTATCAGAGTTTAGGGGTCTTTTATCACCCACACACCAGAGTTACATGACCCGAAAATAGTGAGCTGTGTGTCCGAATCATGAGTGCACTATAGAGGGCGCTGGTGAGTCTAAGCAGTGAATGAGGGGTTAGGGCCTGGGGGGACATTCGGACATCACTACCTGTTACTACCTGTATTTTGTTCTTTTCTTTTGAACTCCACAAACTGCCACTGATGAAAAACTATGATAAATACAGTTTACCAGAGTAACTGTCACTCCAAACCAGGTCATATTCAGAAAACCTGTTATATCAGTGCGTGCAGGGACTTGTACGAGCAGGAAAAACAGCATCAATATTTGATCAATAACAATTTAACAACGCCACTTTTGACTATAATGCAAATTTATTTTACTCTCTTTAATTGCATGTATACTGAGGTATTCTTCAGTCAAATTAAAGAAACCTAGAACATATAGTTTATTAATATTTGTATATATTGGACTGTATTTGACATCCTCTTTGGGCTACAGTATATGTGGGATATTTGTTTCAACTCCTGCACCTTATTTATGTGGCTGAGCTTTCATTACTATTTCTTGTATTTCTTATTATGCATCTAGACACCATGAGTGACATAAGAATAAAATAAATAAATATGACAGCTCTGCACATCTGATAATGTGATAATGCACTTACTACACAAAAGGAACATTCATAAGATCTTAAAGAGACACTAACAACAACAGTGCACTGGTCAGACTGGTGCACTTATAATAACAGTAAAACCTGATGTCCTGTCACGTTAGAACTGTGCAGTATTATGTGCCTTTCACTGATATAAAAACTACATCTTTCCTAAAGCATCCTTGTTTTTCCTGCAGTGGGGAAGGTCCAGAACAGCCAGATGTTCCTCACACGGTGTAACAGTGCTGTTATTCCACTGACAGTGCTGTTATTCCACTGACACTGTCGCTCCTTCATAAACACAGACGAGACAGGCTCATCATTGCTCCAGCCGCTCTCACTCCACTGTCCGGATTCTCCATTTCACACAAACTGGCCCTGAAACTTGCCCACTGTCTGTTTAAATGACGATCTGTATTTCTCACCTCTAATCATTACAAACACAAAACTATAAACAACAAGAGCAATCCGAGATTTCTGATCTCCACCAAGGGATGATGTGGACACAGAATCCAGATCTGGATCCGGATTATCACCAAAATTTTACAGAGTCGTCTCTGCACTAAGATCTACCTCTGGTGACAATTTCATGAAGATCTGGCCAGTAGTTTCCGAGAAATCTCACTAAGATTGTATATCCAGATCTAGATTCTGGATCATGACCAAAATTTTATGGAGATCTACCTCTGGTAAAAAAAATTATGAAGGTCCATCCAGTACCTTACGAGAAATCCTGTCCACAGACAAATAAATAAATAAATAAATAAACCGACTCGATGGCATAATCTCCTTACTGGAGATAATAACTTCATGTTCACTCATGTTCACGTCATGTTCACTCACTCGGAATCACCGCACCAGTTCCCCTGGATGATGATTATGATGATGATGCGGGTTTATTCAGCGCGGTTTGAGCTTGATGTGGTCAGCACATACGCAAACCTCTAAAACAATGGGCTGTAGGAGCTCTCTGGTTGTAAAAGTGTATGTAGAAAGCTGCACTCTCCACATGTGCCTCCAGGCCTCCGTAGAAAGTCAAAACAAGACAAGTTAAAGGGACGTTTGTAACTGTGATTATTGTTTCCTCAGTGACCAGAAGAGTAGTAAAGGAAACCGCCGCTACAACATGCCTCACACAGACAGAAGAAAAGGGAAAACGGGATTATTTGGATATAATTTGAAACTTAAAATTTTAAATGTAATTACACTTTTGACACGCAGTGATTTTAGATTTTATCGGTCAACCACTGCTTGCCTTGATTGCCCTGCACGCCTCTGTGTTATATACACTTTTAAAGCATAAACAAAAGTATGAAATAAAAGAGTAGTTTGCACTTTTCCTGGAGAGAGGGAGGGGGGCACACGGGCATTGCACTTTTGTTTGACCTTGTTTAGTATTAGTTGTAATGCCCTGCTGCAGCGGTTCATTGAAAACTAACAAAGTGCGGCTGGGAGAAAATAACCTGGCGGGTCTTTCACTGCACCAATGTCCTGCTCTCTCTTATCGAATATGTTACATTAGCTCTTTACATTGTGGACAGTAAGAACGTGTGGAGTGTTATTGTCTCGATCATTCTATTCATTTTAATTCTAATTGATTTGTATAATGCATTTAAAACTACTTCATCTGTCCAAAGCGCTTTACATGAGAGTTAATTGTGTCATATTAGGCTGTTTTCAGATCTATGTTCACATGTTATTTCTTCAAAAACGTACTTAGAGTTGTCGTTTGTTTCGTTCACACACGTTTAATACATAAATCATGCATATTAGGCTGAGTTCTCTCAAACAGATAAACCCTGTTCCACCTTGTGATGTCATATGGTAATACAGGGAGTGCTCCATTGTGTTTTTAAACTCCACACATCTTCACTAGAATCATTTGGATAATTTCAGCTCTCAAATTTCCCATCTCTACTGAACAAAAAGTAAAAGTGCGGTTTCATGACATCACAAGGTGGAGCAGAGATGTTGACAGACTAATTATAAAGGATTATTCATACAAAACAAAACCCTGAGTATGTTTTTGATGAGGTAGCAATGTTCCAAAATGGCTTAAAGCTTTTACCTGAAGAGTAAAAATATAGTATAAGCAGAAATAACACCAAATACTATCATAAATATACCAACATATTATGAGTAGCTAGTATTAAATGGCAGAGAGAAGAGGTAGGGATCATTGTAAGTCACTGTAAGTGGTTTTCGGAGTCTTGAATGTGATGTCATAATCCCAGACGGGGGCAAGAGTCTGATTTCCCAGTAGGTTTGGTTCACGTAACATCACAACAGTGTAGAGTGTCTGTAGTTTAGAACGGAGCTGGAGGAAAGGTCAGAATTCAGTGGTGGAATTTAACTGTCAGATTGCATATTTTCTCCTTTGTTTTATGGTTAATATTGCTGTAATTACAGAACCTATTAATGTGACATTTTGCAGTACCAGTCCCAAATAAATTGTGGTAAGTTTTAACATTTGTGGATCATAAGTTTGAATATGTATTTATATTTATTATAATCTTTCAAAAACAGTGAATCTTTGTTATCCTTGTCCTTCAGTAGAACATGAACACATTATATTGTATTGTTCCCATAACACAGATCTAAAAAGTGAATTCACAAATGCTGAACCTGATCATGACTTGCTATTTTACAACATTCTGCTGACCAATATTATTGGTCCACAGAATCTGAGAGCCAGTAGTTGTTTGTTTTGTCCACTACTTGCACACAGACCTGGGAGTATGAATACTGCTGTGTCCATGTCATCAGTCCTCATAATGGTGCCTTGTTTTAGGCTAAATTTATGTAACATGACTTATCTGTTGACGTGAAACAGGCCAGACCACATTTTCCTCTGCACACTTACATGTTTGGACAGGAGCTTTGATGACGCTCACTCAGTGACACTTGTTTTGAATGAGACAGGCCCAGCTCAGTGCAGCGTGGCAGCAGTAAGCAGCACGCTGCATGTCTGCCTAATAGATTTGCCAATACTACATTTGGCTCACTGCTTGTTTCTCTTGATGAACATTCCCCTTTTTCATAGCGTAGAGAAAATTGTGATTTGTTCCTGTGTGCTCTGGCCCCTCCCTCTCTGCTCCTCTGTCACCATATGCACCAGCCCTGTCATACTCACATTGTGGTTATCGCCTTTGTTGTTCTCAAATCGGGTCTCAATGCGGATGCTGAACTTGGGCAGGAATGATACCTGAGGAGTGACAATGGGTTTAAACGGCGGGCTGAGGGCAGATTAGATTGACTGATAGCACGGCTGTATTCATGTACAGTGAGTGATGTGTGGTACTTACTGAGTACTCTGCAGCAGCAGCAGCAGCAGCAGCAGCAGCAGCAGCAGCAGAGCGTTCGATATGGAGAGGGAGAAACACAGGGAGTTACTCACACATGCAGGAGTACACAGGACTTCTTCTACTAAACTGCAAACACACTTTGGACACTGGGGACTAGCTTCTGCATGCAGATAAATGTTTAATTGCATAAACAGGTGTTGTACAGTGTCTCATGCATGAGGTGCGGCTGTTACCCACAAACATGCACAGAGACATGTGTTATTGACACTGCATAATGCATCAATTACACTGAACTGCAGTGTTAATATGAAGGAGCAGGAGCCTCCCAGACAAGTATGCAGAGAATCTCACTCTAATGGATTGGACCAAGTCATTAGGCGTATACACTGTCTGTTTTGTGTGTGAGTGTGTCTTACCTGTGAGGGTGTGTTACATGTGTGAGTGTGTTGCACTTGATGACGTCTGTGTTGCACCTGTGATGGTGTGTGTGTTACCTGTGATTATGTGTTACGTGTGTGTTACCTGTGATTGTGTGTTACGTGTGTGTTACATGTGCGTTACGTGTGTGTTACATGTGTGTTACATGTGTGTTACATGTGATTGCGTGTTACGTGTGTATTACCTGTGATTGTGTGTTATGTGTGTGTTACCTGTGTGTTACATGTGATTGTGTGTTACCTGTGATTGTGTGTTACGTGTGTGTTACCTGTGATTGTGTGTTACGTGTGTGTGTTACCTGTGATTGTGTGTTACATGTGTGTTACCTGTGTCTGTGTTTTACCTGTGATTGTGTGTTACGTGTGTGTTACGTGTGTGTTACCTGCGGTTGTGTGTTACGTGTGTGTTACCTGTGATTGTGTGTTACATGTGTGTTACATGTGTGTTACCTGTGATTGTGTAGGGGTAGAAGTTCCAGGCCTTCTCTGTCACGTAGAAGAATCGTGGCACAAAGGCTTTGGCCCATCCTGGCAGTTTACTGAAACAGAGAGGCCCACTTAGTACAGCTACAGTTAGTATGTCTGATTATACAGTAGCATTGACAAAGAGGTCCTAAGTGCTTTTGCTGCCATTTATAGCCCGATTACCTGTAGGCCACTCAGACTGCATGACTCATTCCCAATTACACCTGTGGTGATGAATTGTTAGCGCAGCGTGGAGGTCACATGTCAGAACATGATTGAAGGCAAATGCATTGTGCTCTCACTTCCCTTCAATGTGTAGTTGTGTTTTCATGTGTATTTGTGTGTGCGTATGTATTTTTACTAATGAGAGCCCAATGTCCCAGAGCAATGAGAGATTAGGACAAGCCTCCACAGTGGGGACATTTCTTTACTTCTGCACAGTTTATTTAAGGATTAGGCCTTGGGTTTTTAGCAGCTTATTGAATTTCAGTTAAGGTTATTATTAGGATAATTCTTTCTCATGAAAATGAACCCTTTCCTTTTTTTGACAATCCGCCCAAACAGGTTTAATACCAATGTAATAGAAGTCCCCACAGAGCTGAGAATATCAGAGGAACTCCACTCCCACAAACGGCGGTTGATTAAATTACCTCCAAATGTTGTTGTGTTTTTATTTATTTTCATTGTTCTGATGGTGAAACTATAAAATAGTTTTCTCTGTGCACTAACGCAGGACTATCATCTTTTCTTTGTTAGCTTTGTGTCAATGCCAGTATTTGCTCCACAAATATCAGAGTTCATTAAACCTGAATTATTATAATTGATGTTTTTTGGGTTTTTTTTTGAGTTTCAAGTATAGTTTGAGAACAGTGCATACTTTAGACTGGCAGGGAGCATCATCCCACATACTGTACACTGTAATCAGCAGCCGCAGGAGGACCAATGTTTTTCCCACCTGACACTCAGAAACACGCTCTAAGCTCTTGCAGGTTTTTATTTTAAATTTTTTGCCAATTATCTTTAAAAACGAAACCTGCATGTTGAGTGGCTGCTGCTGTGAAGTACAGGGCAGCTGGACTTTGGACTGATCTGGGTGTTACTCATGAAACTGTCTTTATGGTCGTCAGTCCTATAAGAGTTCAAAGATCAAAACCAGTCAGATCTTCAAGTATAGTTTAATTTTATAGGTCTAGTTACTATATCGACTTCTCTCAAATGGAAGATGAAACGATCATTTTTGGTGATGAACATTTATTTTTCTGTGCTTTAATATTTGAGCTAGAGGGTTGAATAAATGACCTCTGTGAGTCATTACAAATACGAACTCATTACAAGTGTTTCATTCAGCTATTTATTTATTGCAGCTCATGTTTCTTTTTTAAATGATATTGTGCATTAGAATATTTTTGGGGGGATAAAACTGCTTTAGGGTTATTGTGTCAGTGGCATAAATCAGTTTCAGTTTATGTTCTATATTTTCTTTAGCAATATATCACACTTCAGAATGTGTTATTGTGACGGGCCTAATCAGAAGTGAGAGGGCAGAGCTGCTGTGGATGGGCAGAATCATGTGTGGAGCTTTACCTGCTGAGGTAGATCCTCTTCTCCGTCAGCTGACCCTTGCCGTACTGTGGGTGCACCTCAGACTCGTTCTTCACCACCTCCACCCCCTCTCCTCCTCCACTCTGCTCACAGCAGTGCTTACTGATCATGTAGAGCTGCCCGATCTGGTACTGCAGCGGGAGACGAGAGGATATAGTTCAGCTGACAGACTGTGAGGTGCTGAGGCTTGGTCCAACATGTAAACACACCACAAACACACTGCACCACTTTAGTTCAGACCCAGAGTACTTTTGATAATCCAATACGCTCCATCAATAACTCCATGGCATATTGGATTAAAGCAAGCTCTTATGGCGAGTGGTGACACCAGGCGCTGAGGCTGGCTGCTCACTCTGCTGAGTCCTGGGTTTGTGTCAGCAGACACTTACTTAGGCACTGCCTGGTATTTGCTCTTCATTTTTTAAATAGTCTCTTGGTGTATATAGAAAGAGTCTCCCTCGAGTAACTAAATCAGACATGAAAATGTAATTTGGGTGCGGAGAGGAGCGTTCGGGTCTAAACGAAGGGGAGGGACTTTGTTCTCTGCTGCAGTCCTGTTTGTGCTGTTGCTGATGAGCACTTCTGTAAAGAGGCCTTTGGGCTGCACTTCACGCTACTATACTGCACCCACCATTACCACTTTGGTTCAACTGCAATAAAGTTCACTTTTGTGCTAAACCCAAAGAAGCTGTGTTTCCCCATTAAGTCTCGCACAAATAGAGTGCAGCCACCATTATGTTGTAATTCATTTTGCTGACCTACATTAGCGTGCGGCTAAAGCATTCTTCTTATTAAAAGCAGATCAGAGAAGTGTAGCAGGATAGTTTCCATCTTTCACTGGGCGCTGCACATCCGCGGGACACTCCTCTCCCTCCAATTACCGCAGAATGTCAACATTCCCTGTTTGCTGATGGGATCTTCATGGGCCTTAATGAATCATCACAGAGGAGACTTTCCCATGGCCCAGACCGAGCGGTGCTCCCTCACACTGAGGGACCTGAACAGGAGCACTTTAAACCAGGACCTGGACTCTGCACTGATGCTGTTGCAGACATGTGTGTGTCTCTTTAAATGTGTGTGAGTGTGGGTGGAACACTCTGACAGCCAAATGAAAGATGTTTGATTAAAACAGAAAAGTGCTTCAAAGACATTTCTATTTTTACAATGATTAAACCTTAAAAGCAGAAACTTGAAGCTGCTGTGTCACTCAGGCCCAGCCACTGTCTGCCTCTAAAACGTAGCTGATTGTCCCAAAATAGGACTTCACAGTGTCTGGCTTGTGTCACAATAAAATGTCAATATTACATTTGTTCTAAATAATAGAGGTTCATGAACACTGTCAAACTGCGGTTCATTTGACCAGCTTTGAAAATGCCCCTGGCTTAAATATAGACAGACAAATTAGCAACTCTGCGCTTATTTACACTTTACACGTGATTCATATTAGTCATAAATATGCCTGACAGGAAATGTGCTGGAGCAAAGCCAGTTATAAATATGAAATGAAAATGCATCAGTATTACTGCCAATGCCGGTTCTCAGCGCGGGAACATTATCTTACACCTTTGTCCCAGCAACTCACATCCAATATTGTTACATCATGGGGGATTTGTTTTACATTTACAACAGTGCAATCTGTACTTAGCATTTACTGTAAGGTACAATACTACAGATCATAAAAGAGAAAGATTGTAAATTTAACCTAATTACAAGCAGACAACAATAAATACTAGTCAATGGCAGAGAATGTCAATAGAGAAAAAATACTGACAAAATACTGCAAAAATACTACTTGACCTTATCTAAATCTACTGAAATCAAAACAACAGATTTTTCAATGCATAGTAAAATATTTCATGTATAGCTTTATTTATCATGCAATAAAATAATCCTCAATGGCTGTGTATTGTTGACAGTCCCAAGCCAATATAAATGAATGCTGGGAAAGCTTCAAGTGCGATTTTATTTTTAATTTGTAAAATAATGAGCTTCTAAATAGTTTGGAGTAGGACTTGCAACGCGCTCTCTAAGGTAAGACTTTCAATTACAAAGCTGCCCCAACACAATACATTCTACCTCATTATACTTGACTATTAGATTCAGGAATTGGCTCTTTTCCCTGTGTTCCGCACCAATACTGTAAACCCTATTCCAGACTCCCATTTATCACTGTCATTGTTGTAGTAACAGGTAGAATTGGGGGTGGCCTTGGGTCTAATCGCGTAAAAGGACATTCCACTTTGAAGTACATCATGTGCTTTATGTTTGCACAATTTCTCTTTTATGTGCTGTCCGCCGTGCATGTTTGTTTGCACTAGGACGCCATACAACACCAGTAACCAGTCCGACGGGTTTGTGAGTCTATACGCTGGCCTGGAGAGCCGGGGAGAGAGGACAGATGGAGAGATAATTTGGCGATGTGGCGCGGCAGTCCAGGTGTTTGGCGTTGGCATAGCTCGGATTGGCCCGTGTGCCCGTCGGAGGCTCTACATCGCTCGCCGCCCGTCGTGCCAACTCCAACCGCGCAGCCACGGGAGCCCAGTGAGCACAGTGGCACTTCTCTTATCAGTACATTAACACTTTCAAGATTACAACTTGAAACAATGCTTAGAAAAATAGTGCGTGCTCTTCCAATTTAGAAGCGCAAGGTTAAAATAAAGGTGGATTATGTCATTTCTCTGGTGTAGGGTACCTGCTGTCTCTGTGGAGATTTATTACTTACTACATTAACATTTTTCAAAATTATAACTCGAAACAATGCTTAGAAAAATAATACTATAAGGCATAATGTTACGTCTTATCTGGCGTCCCTCCATGTAATAAAGAACTCATTTATTTGTCATTTATTCAGTGGGTTTGCCTCGGGTTTGCACCTTGCCCACTTTTATATATTTAAGATTTCAAGAAAACCCTCGTAGAGCACCTGTACTGCTACTTGTTACTTTTTTATGACCCACTGAAGCGCTCTACGTCTTCTCTTCATCTGTAATGTAATATTTTTGTGGTGTAGAGGCTGCGATCTGCTGCCTTTCAAATTAGAGACAAACGATCAGACTGCGTGAGTATGACAGTGAACATCTTATTATAAAGTGAGTTTTATAACTTTTCTGGTGCACTTTCTGCTTCTTGCTGTCTATATAATTGTCTTGGGTTTTTTTTAATTAGACACAAGATTGGAATGTACCAGTGTGATAGTCCACCTTTAATAACTGGAACTCACTATGCAACTTTTCTGGTGAGGCGGCTTCTGCTTATTGTCCTGCACGTGAGCACTTTGAAGATTACAACTCAAAACACCACTTAAAACAACACAAAAAATAGTCTTTAGTGTTTCGTTTCATCAGATCCGACTGTGAGAGTGAGTCTGATTAACAATAAAGGTGGATTATGTAACTTTTCTAATCAGGTGGCCGCTTCCAACTGTCACTATGGAGATTTATGACGCTGCCTGGAATGTTCTGCAGACACTTTCAAGACTCGAACCTGTTTAAAAAAATAGTCTTTCAATTTAGAGACATTAGATTGGACTATGTGAGTATATGTGAACAGCGGGATTGTCATTAAAGATGGACTGTGTAACTTTTCCAGTCTGTCTCCATGGAGATTTATTACTGTGCATAGATGATCCACACTTGTCTATCTTGCAATATTCAACTATAAGTGTTTTTATTGCTTTTTTATTGCTTTTATTATGTTTTTATTGCTCAGAAATACACCAGAAGGTCGTCTTATTCACCTTGCCACATTTCTGACCTATAATTTGACCTTGTGTTCTCACGTGTCTGTCTCCATGGGTTTTATATTTAGAGTTTATTATAGTACACTAATTATACATAATTATTGAATCTGCATTGTAATGTGCAGCTATTATTAGTGCACATTTAATGACGATTTTATTCACGTAATTATAGTTTAATATTTTAATGTTAGCCTTATGGTAGTATTGCATTGTGGCCTGTATTAACTCCTATTCAGTCCCACTAGCTACAGTAGCGACTTGAATTGTTGTCCTAATCTGCACTTAAACACACCGCATCAAAATTATAAACAAACTAGAACGAATAAACCGGCACTTGACCATGGAGATGCTATTGCTGCACCCAGTTTGTTCATCCAGTATCATCTATCATACGGGTGTTTTTATTTTTCAAGAAAAACCTCCAGAAACATTCCTTTTCACCATAAGCAGGCATCAGTTTGGAGATAAAGAAGTTTAATGCAATACTGTGGATGAAATTAGACAAGCAGGTGGCAGACCCTAGACCAGAAAGGTTACATAATGCACTTTTAAAACCCTTTTGATTTAAAGAGAATATTGCAAACCACATTGTTTTAATTACATTGCTTTTATACTTTAACCTGAATATAATGCATTTTAACTCATCTTTAAAGCCAAAAGTGTGTATTCTGTTGCAAATTGTGCACTTTGCCTAGTTAAAACTGCATGTTTTCTTGTAATTTCTCAGCAAATAGATGTGCCAAGCCTTGATAAAATGGTAAACTCATGGTACTCACCTCCTCCACTGTGAGAGGCATGCATATTCTGTACTCTTTCATCAACATGGTGCTGAAGTGAAGTAGCCGGCTCTGTCTCTGTGTCTGTGTCTCTAGTACTGCTTTAGTTGCACAGCATGGAGACAGGTTTAGACAGGCTAGACTTGTGACCTCCTTTTTTTTGAGACAGGTTGACAGGCTAGACTTGTGACCTCCTTTTTTTCTTTGTTTTGCCTGTGTCAGTCCCACACACACACACACACACACACACACACATGCACCAATAAGACACTTTGCTTTCTCTTAGCTTTTCACTTGTTCCCTAACTTTCCACTTTCTCTTCCTCATTTAATTTCCTGCGTTTCTTCAATCCGCCGTGAATACTTTTAGTTCAGTTTCCTATGAGCCTGTTTTTCTGACTTTCTATTTTGCGTTTGAAATATCCTCTTCCTCCTCCCTGTACCTGCTCCTTTGCCCCACGCGCTCTGAGCTTTATAACGCGGCTCTGGAGTTTTCTCATGTGGAACCCGTCGCTCCTCCCTCTCGCCTAAAAGCTTGTCGCTTTTAGTTGCTTCGAGAAATTCCTTGGCCACAGTTGCGTCCTTATCAGTTTTTTCGACCCCGCCCACTGTACTTCACTACTTCCTCACCTTTGTCGCCCCCTCCCCTCCTGTCCTGTCCTCCCCGTGATCCTTATCTGCTCATTGTTTTCCACACAAAGCTATTTTTAACTCACAAATGCAAAGCAAATTTCACAAGGTATTCAACAGCACCTGTGTTATGTTGGGTAATAACATCTAAGAATGCCTTTTTATGTGCAAAAAATGTCCACACTATAGTTAAGACAGGTGGATAGTGTGAGTTTCAGGTTCCTATTTCTAGGGCGTTTCACAATTCAGAAAATATGTTTTGTTTTAAATTGCTCACATGTTTTGTAATTCTGAAACCGAAACCTGGATAGCGAAAGTACTTACTTAAAATAATTATGTTGCGAAATAAGAAAGAAAAAAAAAGAGAAACTTGTATTTGGGGAAACTACACAAATGGAGTAACTCTGATAATGTTAATGTAAAACAAAAAATCCAATCCACTTTATTTCTAT
>JACN01130940.1:0-12142 GCA_000787155.1 Scartelaos histophorus
ATTCATGCCTTTTCTCATAAAATCAATGCCAATAATAACAGAAATCCAACCACAGGGGACATAAACAAGTAAATAAAGATATAATTGTCAAAGACTTATTCATAAATCTTTAATAAATCAATGTCAGCTTGAAAACAATTGAATATGATGTCGAGTTAATGACTAATGTAAAGTGCTGAATACATTTTGTGGCTAATACAGATGTTTGTATCAATGAGATTTTGGAAAAACAATACTATGCTGAGAAGGAGGGTCTAAGTACAGTGTATGCCCCGAGACCGTCTATTTGTTTCATTTGTTTGTTGAATGTTTTTGTGTTTGTGGTGGCTGACAGCTGACGATGTGTTCCCCTGCCTTGAGCAATACTACTGCTTGTGTATGGCTGACTTACCCGGCAAGACTTCAATAACACAAAAGTAAGTGTCCAGAGACAAGAAAATGGGAAAAACAGACACAAAAAAGCAAAATGGCCTGTCAGGCTCACAGGAATTGTGCACGTCTTTGATTCAGGCTCTTTTTGTACTTATACAGTCCTCTTTAGCTTTTCTACGGTGTGGAAACAGGGTAAAAACAACACTCCGCTCGCTATTGTTGTATGTGACTGCGGAGGATAGTGTGTAGGCATGTGTTTAGTCCTGAAAATAATGAAGGGAAAAGAAGATTTAAAGTAAAGCGCAGCCCAAAATGGAGTCATAAATGTGTGAGCAACATATTTTGGTTATAATCATTTCATGGTTTAATTTCATTATCTTGATAGTATTTGAAGTGGGTATAATGTGAAATCTTTTTGGGGCTTTGTACCATGTTATATGTTGTACCATGTTCTTTCCTTTCCAGAAACATGCTTGAAGTGGTTTTATATGTGGTGTTATATGTCTGAATAACCTTACAATCCCTTTTCCACTATTTTAACTCTCCTCAAGGTTAGCAGTACAAGCATTTTCAAAGCAATAAATGGTAACATGATGATCTAAATGTTCTTTATTGTTAAAAATGAATACCCCATAGTGTAAGTAAGTGTAACACTGCATCTTTAAGCTGTGAATCCAGCAGAGCTCTGTGACTGTGAGGGTTCAAAGACAAGCAGCTAATTGTACGATGATCCATGTCAGTGTGTTGTTTGAATATTAGGATGTAGAGCCCACATTAGTCAGATTATTAATGCACAGTTCTCTTTAGTCATAAGCTGTAGGTTAGCTGTAAGATTCTGTGCAATGTTCATCCCACAAGCCCATGTCATCCATGCTCCCACACCACAATTCTACATAAATATACAAAAAGACGACACAAAACTGTACCAACAGCTTGATGTGATGAGCAGTAATTTCATCAGCGTGTCATGTTAGTGCTGAGAGGGGAGCAAACGTTTGGGGGACTCACAGCGTCAAAAAGAAAGTGACACTTATGAGACATGTTAATATATAGTTTTTGGTGAAAGTGGCAATTTCAAAACAATAAAAGGTAACATGGTGATCTAAATGTGTCTCAGTTTAGCAGTTAATACTCCCTCTTTAAGATGATCCAATATCACTCTTACTCAGGCAATGATATCAGCAAAAATTACATTAAAATGTATTTTATTTAAGAATTCAGCAGCATTTAAAAAGACCAAACTTCTTCCACCACAGGGAAAAGATGTGTTTTGCAAAAGATGCGTAAACTATGGAGCCCATCTATGATTTGAGCAGCGTAAATTCTGGACTATTCTGAATATAGGCCGCAACAACAACATTTTGACTAAATTTTAGAATTGTACATATGTAAATAAATAATAAATCTATATTTATAAAGCACTTTTAAAAACTAGGTTTACAAAGTGCTGTACAAGCAGCAAAGAACAATTCAAAAAGCACACAGAAGACACACAAAAACAGACAATGAAACCAAACCAGTTAATTACAATAAATACATAACTATATAAATCAATAATCAGAAGAAGAAACAGTTAAGAAATAAAACGAAGCTATAACCAGCTAAAGGAAGGTCAACTGATAAAAATGGGTTTTAAAAGATGTGATGTTTAAAAGAAGTGATTTAAAACATGATACTGATGGTGCAGCCTGATTTCCTCAGGCAGGTCGTTCCAAAGTCGAGAAGCCCCGACTGAAAAGGCTCGATCTAAGAGGATCTAAGGCTGCAGGAGGCTCATACGGGGTTAAAAGTTCTGAAATATAACTTGGTGCTGGACCTAAACGAGCTTTAAAAGTGATCAGTAAAATTTTAAGATCAAGTGAAGAACCAGTGAAGTGAAGTTAAAATGGGTAATATGCTGATGTCTGTTAAAACCAGTGAGGAGCCGAGCACCTGAATATAAGCCGCGGGTGTCCACGTCTTCAAAAACTTTTTCATGTTCATGGCCATCTGCTTTTATTGCCAGCTTTTTGATTCAGTTTGTCACGCTGCTGTCGCCACCGTTTCACCATCGACTCATTGATCAGTCGCCTTTAACTTAAAAGCTGCATCATCTGCGTTTCTTCATGTGTTTTCCATGAGTATTGTGTGTGCATGAAGCGCAAAATAACTGTTCAAAACACAATCAAACGAGCGTCTTCCTCTGCACATCCCCCCGTCTCTACTGCACATGTCTCCTGCACGAAGAGACGCTGTCGGATCTTGGATCTTGTCAGTGTCTTGTAAGATTTCAGCAGATTTCAGACTCTCCAGGGGGCACGTGCGTGGATCAGGTCTGAGTGGATGTCCGGCTACTGAAGTTTGACACGTTTCTTCTTGTCATTTACGCATAAAGTTAAGATGTATCCCCCTCGCTAATGTTAATTTAGCATCATCACTTATTTTATCACGCGGGGATAAACTTTTTTAGCTGACAGCATCTCTAGTTAACCCCAGATCCATGTGTTCACTGCACAGACAGCTGCTTTTTCTGCACTCTTTTCTGCACTATATTAACCGCTCCGTTGTATAAGCCGAGAGAAAAAAGTAGCGGCTTATAGTCCGAAAAGTACAGTACATCTATATCTTTATTATCCAAATGCAGTTAATTTAATAAAAAACGCACTTATTCAATCATAACTTCTGGTAAAAAGCCCTCACAATATATTTCTGTTCTTGTAACAGTTAATACCATTTTCAACCTATTCCATTCCACTTTAATAACACTGCTGGCTTTATTGCATTCACCCAAACACCATTTTTCAACTGTGCTTGAGAATTTCTATCCTTTTTTTAGTATATCCATCACACTCTCTAAAATCCAATATGGCTTCTGGAGTGTGTAGATTTTGATGTGTGGACAGTGTGTTCCGAGACTGAAGAGGAGTGAAGATGAATGGAGCTCCCTGCTGCGCGTCTCTCCTGCTTCTCTAAGCCCTGAATAGTTCCACTGGCGCTGGGGGACTTAATTGCCACAGACTCATTGATCTGGGGGAACATGGCGCTGACTCCAGCCATAGAAAAGAAATAAAGATACTAGGGTGTGCCAGTGTAGAGAAGAAAGATGGAGGGTATAAAGGGAGCGAGAGAAACACAATTACACCGTACACCGGCTAATGCACTGAAGCTTTGAACACTAAAGCTGTCCAGGGGAGTCAGGCTGTTTTTTGGGGGGCTTTTGGCTGCGTCATCCCATCACCGGAGCTCTGTTTTCTTCTATCACTGATGTTTGTTGGAAGGTGGCGAAATGTAATTACATTTCCGGTCTCAGAATAAAGAGAGGGCGAGACTTTTAGCCACCACACGTTTTATTAAAGGGGGGACGTATCGGGTGGAATGTATTTTTATGAGATTCTGATCATGCTATAACAGCGCTCTCTCATCATTTCACTACTCGCAGTTTTTCAGCTGATTCATGCAGGTCTTGTACTGTTTCTGAGACTTGAGCGCTCAGAAAATTTTAGTTTTCACCCACCTCCATCTCCTCCCACTTCTCTGTATTTTTGAGGTGATTATACACAAAATGCAGACTGGGCGATACAATAAAACTAAGGAAATTCTCTGCTTGCAATTGCATTATGACATGAAGACATAAAAGACATGATAGTTTTGATTAACTGACCATGCATGTACTTCTTTTATAATTTCACTACAGCTGACCCTCTGCTTTTTTAATGTTCAGCTATAATCTGTCTGCACAGTTTCACCAAATAGGCTTTCTACAATATCATTTATCAGGTTGGTTTGAATTAATGTGATGTATTAAACATGTGGCTCAATAGACTCTACATTTAGCCTGAGTTAAAGGACTTTGTGAGTCATAGTCTTGGTATTTCACTTTTGCTTCTAATAAATCTAAGTATATTTCTACTCATTCTGTAAAGCAGCAGTGAAGAATCATTCACGGGCGGTGGCATGTAATTGTATTCTGACATCGTACCGCTGGTTCTGAAAAGACCTGGTTGGATCTGAAAAAAACGGTTAAAGAATGTAACGGTGTCGGTGGGTTTCACAATCTTCGGGTTCGAGGAGTTATTCAAGTCCCATTGTGCTATTCTATCATGTCTAAAGTGGAAGTGCGGGACAGGACTTGATAAAAGACACACTGGATAAAATGTATATTACTTCTGCAGGAAAAAGTTACACCAGAACCACTGTAAGAAGCAAAAATGTTAGAGCAGCAATCAATAGGCTCTTTATAATGTTAAAAATAGACACAAAAAGCTTTTAAATTGCTTACTGAGCTCAAAGGGAGTATGCTATGTTCTCCTCACTCTTCCTCACAATGTGGCAAGGCCCTTATTTTCCTCATAGAGCGACGCTGGCAGCCTGTCAAATCCCCATCTTCCAAATTATAGTCATTCTGCTCCCTTGCACCTAGACTCACACCTTCGCTGTCAAGTAACCATATACATGTGCAAATATATCATTCTACGCGCCCTGCCTCTCTATAATCACATGACCTGGCGCACATATAAGTGGCTGCAGGTAGTTATATAGACCCGAGCGTGTAGGCTGCCCCAGTTATAGGTGGTTCTTAAACGTGGTTATTGCTGCCTTTTTTTATTTTGCTGAGGTATGCACAATGTGACAGAGTGACAAAAGAATGGGAGTTTGCCTGTCTATTCCTCCTCGTGGCAGCAGCGAGTGTATCTTTAATAAGGCGGCATGTGAAATCAGAGCAGCTGCAGGCAAAGAGGACAACTTCCAGGCAGAACAGACACACGGGTCTCATTGTGTGCCCCTCTCCTGCACTGGCGCTCCTCGCAAAAAAACTGAAGATAGCAGAAAATATGACAAGCCTGGAGTGAAGCTAGTAGAAAGTGCATATCGAAGTGGTTTAGGGACAGAATAAATATTACAGTTTAACAATAGGGCTGCTTTGGCTTAGTGAGGCCTATCTCTGTGTTTTTATTGTTTTATTCAAAATAAATATGTGTGATCCAGGTCTAGTACAAGGCGGTTGTCAACGTTTCACTTAAGAAAGCATCATAGCCACCAGTTTAATATTGAAAGTATCTATTAGAGGCACTAATGAAAACGCAGTACATCAGACTACAAATACTTCTACTGCAATGTAATCGGTTGTAATAAAGTCCAAAGTCAGAAAGATTGTGCAGAACGGAAACTACAGCAGTAGAAGAATTATAGGAGGAGTAATTACTAAAAGATTCGAAGTAAATGTAGGAGCATAGACTGTAAATAAATAGGCATAGTAAACCCGCCAGGCCCCACGTTCCAAACAGGAAGTGTTCATGGTGCTGCGTCCAGCTCCATCGTTTCTGTTTCCTGACTTTACATTGGAAAATTGACAATCCTCTCGCCGTAACTGCTGCACTGAGCCTTGTTATTTCGGTTTTTAAAATGTTCGTATTTACCCACTAAACATGATTGTGGTATTTTTATTTAGCTATTTTGTTCATATATAGATTCTTGTACGTTATATGGACCTGGCTCCAAATTTGCCTCTGTTGCCACTATAGTCCTGCCATGCATCGTCTGCCATACTTTTTATTTGTGTGTTTTGTTTTTTTTTTCTTAATTTTGACCCTATGAATCAATAAAAATAGAGTCTGCTCTGCGGGAAATATTGCGAAAAAAAATTTGGCCATTTTAATGCATGTACCATTCCTTTTTTATAGAAAATTATGAAAAATTAAACATTTTCTGAAACCCTCAGTGGGTTGGGTAAGCTGTCAATAAATGCATTCCAGATGCAAAGAACACATGTGGTGAAAACATTCAGTGAAAAAACTATTCTTAAAACACATTTCTACATGATTGTGGTGCAATTTAATGCAAAAAATTAAGTCCTTACTTCACTTTTTTTCCAATATCTTCATGTTTCTTAAACCACATTTCTACATGATTTTAATGCAAAAAATAAGGCCTTTTTTCACTTTTTTTCCAATATCTTCATGTTTACCTCACTGACCTCAACTATTCCCCCAAGTTATGACATCATCCAATATACTGTTCTTCTCACTAAAGTCATTACACAGGAAAAAAAAGATAATAATCCAAGCAAAAACAATGGATCTGTGATGATTTCAGCACGAGCTGTGATCAACAGACCTGGAACTGAAACAGAATTTTAGGCGACCCTCAAAATATGGAAAGGCAAACTGGATATTTAGTCTGGCTGTTTATGTCACATTATTAAACATCATGGCCAAGGCGTCTCTTTAATATCAACATTACTGTGTTCTCCAAATGGAAATGTGTCACACAAGAAATAGAATACAACAAAATTACTTTAGTATGTGAGGCAAGTGTATCTGTACAGCACCATTCGATGAATGAAAATGAAGGGTACATACATTAAAATTGCCACCAATAAACGCAAATAAAAATAACAAAGATGATGTCAAGTTCAACCCATTTTTAAGACTTTGGCTCCCCGACTACTCGCACTGTGAGCTTCATTTGACTGAAACTGAACACTATGGTGACGTCACACTCCCTTAGTCCACTTCTTTACACAGTCTGTGTGTGTATGTGTGTGTTACTGCCTCCTGCCTCCTGCATGTTTCAAACTGATTTATCTTGCTGAAATGTCTGAGAACACTATCGATGTTATTGTAAGTGACGGAGCTGGCCTGCTTACTCTAGTAATGAGAGGATGTATTGTCACTTGTTTGGCTTGGCTCTGATGTGTATTTGATGAAAGAGAGGCAAATTCATTTGTGTGTTCACGACAGCAAGATGAGTCCAGGGCGAGTGCACAGACTGTACTAAACTACCAGGATGTGCCATTATTGAGATTAACCATGCATGGACAACAGCGTATTTGTCCAAATACTATAACACGGAGTACTTCTCTGTAGTAGTCTCACGAGATGAAGTCTATTTATTCTGAAATGGCTACAGCCTGGGGCCATATTTTAAATGATACCATAACACCTCCACTGCACTCTAACAGTCTGACCTCAAGCATCTGCTGGAGAAGTGACAGGAGAGAGATAAGTCACAAAAACAAGGCAATGATCCATAACATGCTCATCTTCATATTCACCCAGCTCGTGCCCAAAGCTGTTTTTAAGAAAATAAGCCTTCTTTTCTATTGTCTCCAGCTGGCTTTAAGCACTTGAGTAACATTATTTGCATCTTTGTTTTTAAATTAAATCAATCCATAAGGCGTAATGTGGGTTGGGTGTTTCCAGCTTTATTCTGAGGAGCATTTGTACAGTATATAGTACAGTATATAATTAGATTATCCTACGAAATGCATGTTTCTATAGTAAAGACTTTTACTAGTTAAACTAAGCTATAAACTCTCAATAAAATCTAAATGTGAAATACGTAGATGTTGCCAAAGTAGCAGAAGGATGAGGTGCCACACTGTCTCATGTCAGCCCGTTGTATAAGTTTGCATTTACAAGTGCTGTTTGATCCAGAACTTTCCTATTTGATTTCTAATGTGAATGCTCAAATATTCTATTAAGATCTGCAGCAATAGTTGACTTTTGTGCACATTCATCTTTTTAAAAATTTAAATAACTTGGACAAAATACTCTTATACTTACTAATTTTTTACATTCATACAGCTTCACTGAAAGTAGTCCTGAGATAAAACTATGATAATATAAACTTAATCATGACATATCTTTGTATTCTACATAGGCTTTGCTTCTGTGGGCTGGAGTCTTTGAGGCACAGCGGTCTTCACGTGCTGCTGGAGTCGTGTTGATTACATGAATGAGTGTTGGACAGATGGGGATGTGTGATTGATGCCTTAAATGACTTCCTCGAGAGTGTCAGTCATCACAGGACCTGGGAGCTCGGAGTGGGGCTCAGAGTGGAGGTGGGTCTACCATCTGGGCACAGGGCACACGCAGGGTTTCCCGTTCCATCCGCTCCATGAAACACTGATGAGGTGGTGCGTTTGACTAACTTTCATCTGCAGCACAGCGTTAGGATTTAGAATAAGGAAAAGATGGGACCTATTTTCAGTCCTATTTCTTCTGCTATTACTTCGCAAGATGCCAGGCTTTTATATTTTTGATCACATCTTGGTAGCAACATGTTCTTGGACTGTGCTACCACCTCTCAGCCCCGCACACATATTCTATTCAGTGTCTGTATTCGTGAAAGGGCTTTGTGAAGGCTTCTTTGTGCGTCTAATCCGAGAGGGGCTGTGTGATCTCATGACCAAAGCCTTACAGGGGGCAGATCCCTGAGCTTCCTTTAATACCATATGACAGTGTATTTCTGCTGCTGTGGACATTCTATGTGTGTTTGCACATTACACATCTGGCTTGTGAAAATCTCCTTTTATTAGTAACATCACTCTTATGGTCACCTGCAAGTCTTTACTGTAAATGTAAAGATCGGGACAGGAGTTGTATCTGTTAAAATACTCATGTAAATCCTTACTATATGAGGTGGGAGTTTCTTAATACATGTGACACCATATACAAATAATTTAAATGAAAAGAAAATTATACAATTATACAATACAATATAATTATACAATTTCACATTTTTATTCTGATGAAACATTTAAGAATCTTCTCAAGAATCTATGAATACAGACCAAATGCTTTGTCATTTTTGCATTTTAGCTGAGTGACAGCATTTTTCTCATGTTTTCTTATATCAAATTGTGACGGGATGATTCTGCTAAACAAAAAGGGAAGACTCATGCGGTGAGCAAATGGCTTGGGGTTAATCAAAAACCTGAAAGTGAGGAAACCATCAATGCTCTGACTGATGAAAAGAAGATCCTGTCTCATCATTGCACCAGCTTTACCTAACGAAAGAAAGTGGTTCTACAATCATATTCACCCCCACATTTTTGCCACTGCCGTAAAATTCTGTCTGAAGGCCGCCAGACACTACAGGATTTTTCGGTCTTAAACGATTTTTAAACATGCGACAAAAAGTGCACACTGCAGTCACGAGGAGAACCTTATGAGACTTAAAATCTCCAATTGCAAAGACATGGCTGTGCAAAACAGGCTACACAGTTGTGAATGCAGCTGGCCTCTGTTTCCTGTCCACAGTAAAACCAGTCGCTTTGAGACTCTTAAGTGCTCAAAAGATCAGAGCATTTCACTTCTAGTTTAGATACAAGTCAAAACTGAGTTATTATTATTTGTGAAATGTGGTGCTGTACTTCAGACACATGATTTTGTGAAATGTGGTGCTATACTTCAGACACATGATTTTTAATGCACAGAGGGCGATAAAGTGGAAGTAGAGTCACTATCGATAATCTGCACCTTCACCTTTTTTGACTTTTAAAGAATGCCTCAGTCTGGATTAACAGAGCGGTTTTGTAGATGGGGTCTCATTATTTACGGAGGACAGAATCTATGGATAATGTGGATGAGATGCTGCAGTTTATATTTACAACTTTATGAGAGGTGAGTAATAATTACTTTCCCTATTTCCTGAGTTTGTATGTTTGCCTCTGTTTCCATCACTCCTGCTCCTTGACGCTCTGTTTTATCGGCTGTTTCTGTGGCTTTGCAGATGTTTGGTGGTTACGATATAACAGTCCAGCTCAAAGTCACACTGACACGACACACATGAGGAGCACAGCGGCTTCAAAATCACACACAAAGACGTAAAGTCGAGTCACACCTCCCCAAACTCAGGGAGAAGCAAATCACAGCCAAAATCAGGCAAACTCTCCTTTAGTGTGTGGCAGCCTTAAAGGTGTATATATATTATAACAAAATGTGTGTGTATAAACCAAAGTTGAATGGATTAAGCATATTTTTAAGATTAAAAGTAAGGAAGCAAAGCTGGACTGAATCCATTATAGCTGTTTGGAGAATCAACAAAAGTTTAATTTGTAATTGTGGAAGCTAACAAAAGGAGAATTGCATTTAGAGATATTGATTTAAACGTTAATGCTCCAATGATTAATGAAATTGAGTGCTTCTCAAAAGAAAAAGTGTTTCTCAGGAAATAAAACCAAAACAGACTAATCAGAGTAAGCTCTGATCAACAGCCCTTCATGACTAAAATGTTTGCCGCCTATTGTGCAATAAAATTCAAATCAAAAACCACATCATGTGGAGTAAGTCGCCATATGACAAACAGACAGTCAGTCATGTTATGTTGTAGCACCCGTATGTTCATATAAAACTGAACATATACATGACAAACATAACACTCCTGATATGATGGAATGTCATTCCAACTTTCTGAATCCCACTCGTACTGAGTAACTGCAGGTGTGGTTAAAGTGCTGAGCTCTGTTCAAGGCAAAGGGCCACAAACACAGGACCCAAGGAAAGTACCATCAGGACTCGACCCTAAACAAACATCAGGATTTCAGTTTGATCAGCACCATCTAAAAGCAGAGCTGTACGAGAGTCGTACCAGGGCTGGTGCTGACTGGAGGTTCAAGTGGCTTGCAGAAACAACAACCCATTAGCGCTAAACGCTTCACAGTTAATGGACAAGACTGTTGACCACTCAACTCACTTTGCCCACAACAGCTGGCCTAGATGCCAGGCTTAACGCCTTTCAAAAGCAACTATATTCTGCCTAACCACAGCCCGGCTAAAATAAACCCTGTGCAATTTAACCTCTATAATATTATAGGAGGAAGACTCCTCAGTCATCTTCATTGTAACACATTTTCTCTGTAGTCACAGCTGCCCTGTGGCAGAATGATGCCTGGCTGCCAATCAGCAGTTGGTCTGACCTCCATCAGTCACATTCATAAGGACACATTCATACATGCAGGTCAGTAAAGACATTTGGACTGGTCAGAACTGGGAGCTAGGACCAAATCACCAGTCAGTTTGGGTTTGTGAACAAACACTCTGAGCCAGTGATAATACCACTGATAATAATTAGAATCTTACTGCACTGAAATAAGACTAAAACTCAGTCACATACACCAGGAACAAAATGTATAAACCTAAATTTAAACAGGATTACACCAGGACTAAACTATGAATAAGCTAAAGGTGAAATGATGATACAACTTCTACAACTAGGCTTAGTATTTCCATTGCTACAAACACCAACTCAAATAAGAATATGAAGTAACGTAAAGAATTTCAAGGTGATATTGCACCTTAGTTCAGGCTACCTGTCCATGTTTTTTTTAAGAATAGCAGCTGTCCAAGTCAAAGCCTTGAACTCAACATGACACTCATTAACATCAAAATGAACACTTTCTGCTTTTTCAATACAAGGCGACGTGTAGAAACGTAATGGGCCATCTGGAAAAGTGGGTTAGCTTCTTTGGGACAGCATTAAAACGTTTGATAACCTACATTACATGCAGACACATCCCGTCAGCCCTGCTGCCCAGGTGTCTAATAGATTTGATGGTGACAGTAGAATTGCCTTGGCCTACTTTTATACTCTTATTATGGGCCCCTTTGGGAGAGATTATTCAGCAGTATGTTGGTTTTTCACAGAGATAGGCACAGCATGCTTCGTTTTACTCCTTTTTTCTGGTCACTGTGTCAACATGCTTATTAGCCAACACAGATAAGAAATGAGAGGCAGCATGTGGCATTTTCGACTTAGCTGAGGGGAAGCAAAGAGAGGCTGCTATCCACAATACTTAACTCTGTGGTTGTGCTAAAACCTGCTCTAAGTTTTTGCAGTATTACCATATAATACCAGCTCTTATCTTAAGTGATACATCATGAAGCACAAATAAAAGTATTTGAATGTGCAATAGCAAAATTTAAAAGAATGATTTTTTAATTAATTCATTAATTCTGCTGTGAACTTTAATTAAAGCCAAAAATCACAGCAGCTGTCATGTCTTAAG
>KN489699.1:0-12324 GCA_000787155.1 Scartelaos histophorus
ATATATGTCAGCAGAGGGAAAATGCATTTTTTATGTATCAGCATGATCATTGTTTTGTCTTTTATCTGATCAGGTACAACTCTTGATGCAAAATAAAAAAATAAAAATGAATAGTGCTTTAAAAACAAACCTAAAGCTGTTGAGCAAAAAGGTGAAAGGTCAAGTATATAGAAGTAACAATCTGTCTTACTCTTTTTGACGAAAGCTTCATTGTCTTGACAGCTGCTCTAGACTAAAAATGAACAATAAATCAGTGAGAAATGTGAATTACTTCTGCATCTGTTGAGCACTTAAAATTAAGACTAACCCTGAACACTTCGACTTCCTCCAGTGTCAGCACCTCCATTGTGGTCGGGTCTTTAGGCAGAACAATGACTTTCTGCACAGTTCCTCGGTCTAAAAAGAGGAAATAACCAAGAATAGATTTAAACATTCACACACGAAACTAAACTATTTTTATTACGGGCATCAGACCAGTGAGATCAGTTACAAAAAAAGGAAACTAACAAATATTGGATTATAAAGTAAAAAAGTAATTCTTCCCTTCATGTGATAAAAGACTCTTAATTTACTCAGTGTGCCTCGGGTTTGTCCCTTAACCCACTTTCATTTCTGTCAGTAAAGGCCACATGTTTTTTCAAGATTTCTAGATAACCCTCATAGAGCACCTGTTACTTTTTTGTGACCCTTTTCATCTAATTCTGAATAGTGTTTTTCCTTAATTTTTTTTTCCTGATAACCCATTATTTATAAAATGTTCCTTGTTTATTTGCAAAACTCTTATTTTTAATGTATTTTTATGTGCAGTATATTTAGAAAAACTGCATTTGCATGTTGAAATTTGTTGCAATTCATGAGCAAAATTAGAATAACCCACATAAATCGCAAAAACTAAATGATAGAAATTAAGAAAGAAAGAAAGAAATTAAGAAATTAAAAATATGCTTAACTCAAGTACCATGGAAAAGTTATTGAGTAAAAGAGATTAAAGTGCAGTAAGTAAGAATCTTATTTCCTCACCTGTTCCCAAAAAGAGCACCTCATAACGGCCATCCACTGCATCCACTTGGTCCACTACAAGAGACGTGTAGCGATAATCCACACCTGTCCTCACCACCAGGGGGCGTCGGTGTATCGGGTAGACGGGGTGAAACATGAGGGGATGGGCCCTGATGAAATTCACAGCCTCATCTGAAAAGTTCTTGGAGGAGCGGACGCCGGGAGTAAAGGTTCCTCCCGGGCACTGTAAAAAGAGGCATGCATTATTTGGGATTTCCTTTGTTTTTTTGAATGCACAGGAAAACATACTGGGGCTGAACAATTTAGAATCTAATTGCAATTTTGACTGAAATATGAACTGACAAACTAATACAAAAATCACATTTCAAGACATATTTGTACAGATCTAAAGTACAGATTGCAGTTTAGAAAATGTATGATAGGAAATTATACGACTTGAAAATTGCATCCTTTGTGATTTGCTAATTGGGGTGAGCCCTAAAACGCACCGTCCCAGGTCGTGGGTAGGGGATCTTGCCCGTGTATTCGGTCCATTGGTAATTGTGGCCGTGCTTGTGGGCGAAGGGGCCATTGAAAACATTTCGGATGTCGGACATGGAGTACACGCAGACTGCAGAGCCCTTGAACACAGAACTATAAAACAAACAGATATTATTACAAACTAGATATGTCAGACTTTGCAATTAAAACACAAAATGACCGTAAAAGTTTGGTAATTAAAAGTGTGAGATATTTTCCAGTTTATTCAGGTATTATATCACATTATTTCCACTTATATGGACAATCAAAAAACTGTTACTTCATATATTTGGCACATATATCTCTATATTTTTATATGGACAATCAATAACTGTTTTATTTATTATATATATATTTTTAGCACTACCTCACTTTCATCTGTAATCTCTGTTTTGTCTATACTTGAATGTTTCTGTTTTGTTTTGTCTATATTTGAATGTTACTTAATGTTTACTTGGTGTGCTTTTCTTTTTTTTCTTGTTGTTTGCACATTTTCTTTTTGCACTGATGTGGGAGAGGCCAGCAATTTCATCTGTGCTATATATCTTGTATGTATATGCACATGTGACAATAAAGAGAAATTGAATTGAATTGAATTAAGTGTCTATTAGGGATGCGCCGATACTGATACTGGTATCGAATGTCAGTGCCGATACAGACAATTTTGCTGGATCGGGTATTGTCTGCCAAATATTGGTTCAACCAATATCATGGTTGGGCCTGGATGTAATAAGATTATGTACAGACTGATTTAGGCCTTGAGAGTCTTTTTTCATACAAAGCTGTTCAGTAAAGTATTTGAAGGATAAAAGTTACATAACACAATTTGATCTATTGTGTAATGAGCTAACTGTGTTCTAATATAAGTGCAATTTTCCATCCCTACACTTGTATTGGTTAACATTAGATATCGGCAGATACTTCAAGCCTTAGTATATACTTTGGTGCATCCCTAGTGTGTATTAGATTTAGACACCTTTATTGATACACAGGGGATTTATTTGGACACAGTAGCTCACATATTGCAATTTATTGACAAAGAGAAAAATATAAATGGTAATACAAGTGCAAATAAGTAGCAAGTCTTGTATTTCTGTATTATGAAGTTACATTTTAAAAATATGCATAATTGTGTTTTAACTTCACAGTACATACTATTGCATTGTTAATTCACTTTGGCATCAGGTTACTGCCTTATGGTTGATGCCTTGTCGTACATAGTTAGGTTTTGTATTACCACTAGAACAAGAGCTACTACTACAAGCTTCTTAAAATGCTCCTGCGGGCCATCATTCATTCACTACTCCACACAAGCAACAGCTGCCACAACTGATGGAAACACGGCTACCAATCTGCGCCAATCTCCCATTCCGCTACTCGCACACCACATCCACTCTGACCTTTTGTCTGTTTTGTCTTTATTAGTTTCGTAACA
Source organism: Scartelaos histophorus (assembly GCA_000787155.1). Classification (NCBI taxonomy): domain Eukaryota; kingdom Metazoa; phylum Chordata; class Actinopteri; order Gobiiformes; family Gobiidae; genus Scartelaos; species Scartelaos histophorus. Next base: position 2,975 of record KN489699.1, read on the forward strand.
TGTTTTGCTCCTGTGTCTGCCCTCTAGTCATATTCTATTTACAGTATCTTCATCAGTTCATAAAAAAGAAAAGACCAGGACACACCTTCGAATTAAGGCATGGACAGACCACAGAAATGAGATACATAACACGCCCGGAGCCCCATTCTAAGACTCACCCTGCTGTGGTGAAGAGCGCATACACCATCGGGTTGCGTTCATCCTGAGTGGGTTGAATGAACACGTCCCCTGCAAAGAAAAATGAGCCAGGAAATCAATATGGCTACCACTCCACCTATCAGATTAAAACACAGCTCTTATTTTATTGTGTCCTCACGTAGTTCATCAAATCTCGTCTCCACTCCATCTTCCCCGATCACGGAGCAGATAAGTCTGGCTTTGAGGAACGTGGTCCAGCGGTTCACCAAGGACTTCTGCCCACCCTCATCATTCTTCATGCACAAACAAGGAAAGAGAGCGAGAGAAAAAGAGAGTACGGCAGGAATTAGATCAAGGTTTTAGTGATATTGAGTGATTTAGCGCTTTTAACTATAGATTTCAAATTACTTCACAACATTTTACAGAATTAAAAGTTTATTCTCCATGGAAATATTATCGCTTAGCCCGGATTGTCCCACAGTAGGGCCTTAAAACGCACTGTCTGTAAGAATGCATGTTTTTGAGCCATAAAATGCAAGTTTCATTGAAGTCTGGCATACTTGGAAAATTCCAGGCAAAGTTTTATTCTCCTTGGAGACAATCACTGACATAAATAACAACCAACCCTGAGAAGTTTGCAGTAGTTAAGACTAAGTTTAGACAGATGTGATTGAAGTCTTATCTTAGTGTAGAGTAATTATACTTTTATGGTTGTCTATATATAGTAGACTAAGGGTTAGACTCGATACTCAATCCCACTTCTGATACAGTGATGATAATAAAAAACAATCTTTCTTTAGATAGTAGAATGTGATTTTCAGCATTGAATAATAGTACTTTCTTTTATATTGCTATGTCCCCTTATAAATCTGTAATCCCTACGTGCTCTTATACTGATATAGCTCAAGATCATTCTAAATCCATGCAAAAAAGGTTCATTTCTATCCTGTGAATGTGACTTTTTAGTATCAATACCTGCTTAAATCTAGTTTTGATTGGTTGTTCTCCGTTTTCTAGCTTTTTCTGTCATGATAATTATAGGCTTAGCGTTCAATATGTTAGATGAAACATTCATTTTGGGGATCAATATCAGACTTTTTGATAGTAGCAGGAAACTAGTTGTTATTTTTCTGTACTACAATAAGTACTTAAGTATTTAATGCAGCTATGTATTTATTGTGGCTGGTGTTTTTAACCATTTGGTACGTTTATAATAGTTTTTTGAGGATGCTTCTGCTTTAGGGTTTTTGTGTCAGTGGCATAAATTAGTTACAGTATATTATATTTACTTGAACAATGTATTGCACTTCAAAATTTGGTATCACAACAGGCCCACGTCATTCATTCAACATACTCTAAAACCCCTTTTTCTGCTCTAAATTCATCTGAGGCATTTTACACATTGCTGTATATAACCCGTGCATCATTCTCACTGCTACGCCATGTGCCTCACCAGACACACTCGTCCCACTCGCGCTAAAACGCTGGGGCTGGCTCCGTTCGAATCCAAGCTCTTCTCACGGAAAAAGATGTACAGTTTGTCATCATTTCTTTCTGCGCTGTCAGGTATCTGCTGGATCTGAACAAACACCGGCTCTGGGGGGGGATAGAAACGCCAAAGCGAAGGGAGGTGGTTGTCAAATAAAATGAAGGATCTCCACAGCCTATAATCAAAAGGCATTTTACCTGCTGGCACACCCCGCACTTACCGTTGAGCCACCTTGAGTCGTACTGTTCTGTCCTGATAGCCGTCCTCCCTCCCATAGTCCTAAACAACGCTGCGTCTGTGCTCATGAAGTCTATGTGGACACCTGCATATAGGTTACCATCTGCCAATAAAACACAACATGCGTGACGATTATAGATGTTCAAAGACAGTTTTATAGGCAGCTTATCGTGTTTTTCTAATTGTTACTTGGTGGGGTAGTACTTGCGGTAAATATTTATCATAGTTTTACATGAGTTAAGTGGCAATTTGTTGAAAAAGGTTGCAGAAAAACACCAAAAATACAAAAAAATTCATATTGCAGTGACAATTTAGGCACAAAACAGTAAAGGAGTTATCGTTTACTTGCATTAGTCTAATAATAAGTATTTTACAGACCTACATCCAACCAGGAAGTACAATTATAATCTCAAACATTCTTTGAAAAATCTTAAATATAATAGGATTAACTATATTTTAAAGAAATTTTAAATCTACTATGTCATATGCACTTTAAGAAATGCATGCTTGCTGCTGCTTACTGATCAAAGTTGCAACGTTTTCCTGCTTGGGATCATAGGAGCATTTTCCCTTCCCAGAGTCTACATAGCCCGGGACCAGTCGAAACAGGTAGTCCTACAGAGTAAGAGAGAGAGCAAAAATAGAGAGCTGAAATCTCAAGAGACCAGAAGAAAAATCATAAACAAATCACTGTCCCAGTTTGTCGGCCTGAAATATTTATTAGGACAAAGTATCCCAGGGCTATACAGTAGAGGGGCATTAGCTGGAAATCCCTCTCCCGGGGTGTGGGTAGAATAGTTCATGTTACAGATGTGGATCTCTCATGTCTGGAAATTGGAGTCTGAATGTTGAGGTACTGATTTGATTCAGATTTAAAGGTGCTCTGTTTAACTTTTCTGATAGCCACTTGCTTGTGTTCATGCTTGTATTCTCCAGTATGGCTTTAAATCGGTCTATCTGCATGGGGACAAGCAGGTAACACCACTGGGCCAAGTTAAAGGTCAGATGTGTGGAGCGATGACTCCTTTTACAGTAAGAATGCATGTGCCATTTTTGAGTAATACATTTTTTGATTCAATGGAAGATAGATATATTGTCATACTGTGGAACATTCTCGTCAAAGCAATAGTTTCCACAGATACAAGAAGGTACCAGACCCTCACCAGAAAACTAAACATTATTGCCAAATTGCTACGTGTATGGTCAGTCTTATCGAGCTGAAGAATTATCCTTTTGTACATGTCTTAAATGTTATGTTAAAACAGCCAAAAATACATGAAACCCTGGGAAACAAAATATTCCAAGGATTCAGCTTCCTTTAATAGGCAACATTTAGAGCACTTCAACATTCAGTAGGATATTTTGTTTTTAAATGGTTAATTGCTATGGCAACAGTACAAAGAGCATTCCAGTGACTAGTATTTATACTGACATCCAGATAATATAAACAGTCAGGCTAAGAGCAGTGAGGAAGTGGTTGAACAGTTTAGTATTTTCTTCAACACTCCTAGTTAAATGTCCTTGCAGTCACCTCTGCTCTCCAGCCCCGGTTGATGAAAGTGCAGATGGGCTGGTAAGCCCCCGTTCCACAAGTGTACAGGTGGGTGCGGTTCCACGGTTCAATCATTCGTACAAAGTTGGCACATTCACCCTGGATAACAAAAGAGACACTTAAATATTAGCTTTGTCCTGCCAATGTGCCGAACTCACGAAACAGCAGGATGTAACATGATTGTACCTGTTTTCCCTTTCCTGTCATCTGGCATTCTCCCTTTCTCTTAGCTGACGCTGGCCAGTGGATCTGTGTTACAAAAGAATAGCTGGATTATTAGCTTTAGACGACTTAAGGCATGTAGCAAATAGCGGCCTGGATTTAAGAATGAGAAAGAATTTGTACACACTATGAGAGGCTCCTTGTTGACATTGTGCATGTCGAGGGCCACCAGGTACTCGCGGCTGCCCAGGTAGAGGCGGCCCTGGTCCTGGTCCATGTGCAGGATGCGGTAGTCACTGGTGTTAAAGGAAAAACTGAAGGGACGTGCTGCTCGGGTGTCCATGAGCTCTGCGTGAGGAAAGAAAACATGCATGCATTGAGTTTATATTAACCATCTAAAGAAGTGCTCAAATGAAGCAGTTTATCAGGATGCACTTATGGTTTGATGAACAAGTTCATTCTCACTTTATTTCTGGAGAAATGTGCCAATGATAAATATAGCTCGACCCGGAGCATTTTGAGAAACACATTCGCTTTTAAGATCTCAATATTTGATGTGCCCAGACTGTCTGATTGAGTTTAAGGCACCACAGCCACTTGGACGTGAAAGCAGGTCCCCTGGGATACACGGTCAGTGGAACTGGGAGCTAATTCTCAAGATCAGGATTGTGCTCAGCAGAGCAGAACCTGTTAAGACATGCGCCACAGTGGAAAATGTTCCTGTGTTTTGTTCTGCTGAAAGCTTTGATTGAACCATTTTCAAATGTGCAGCTGCTACAAAGATAAATGGATTCTGCTTGTAGCTCACTGGTGTGGGTCCAATGCTACATCAAATATGTCTTGTATTAAAAGCAGCTCACACATCTGCGACACGTCCAACATAGAGTCCACCATATGTGCTCACTGGGACATGGCGGAGGCCGGCTAAAGACAGCAGGCTTATATAATGACAAATGTTCAGTGCGCCTGTGAGGCGGGCTTACAAGGATTCAAGAGGAAGAGCAATCTTTATTTACATCAAAGGGCAGTCATCTTCCCCTTTGGGGTCAATGTTAACAGGATGCAGTCAAGGTGCCACTAAAATAAACTATGCAATCGGATCTCCGGGCCAAGAGGGATGGAGTCTTGGAGGTGAGGCGAGGCCCGGTTGTGTTCCTGAGGTAAACACAGGATAACAAGCCCACGGTGTCCACTGGGCCACAGTGGATTCAGTGAACAGGCTAAATGCAGTCACGCCACACCCCTTCACATGGATCCATTCTCCCAAAATAACCAACAATGCACTGCCATCATCTGCTAAACATCCAGCGATCCCTTATCCCCTGACAGCATTCTGATACAGCAGGGAAACACTGGGACGGCATTCGATTGAAGTGGCATCACTGGACCGGGTCAAGTTACACGTAACCACACAGGCTCTCCTGACCTGTGCTGCCCTGGTGACAGTGCGAGGAGCACTCTCTCATATACGGCTTGAGTTTCCTGCATGTTACGCTGTCTAGCAATGCTGACTAATTATCTGAGGGCGGTCAGAGCTCTTGAAGTATGTATAACTGGAAAGGCTTCCCAGCAACCAAGTGAAACAATACAAGATGGCTATCCGCTGTGCTGCCAGTGTGTCATTGAGGCTGCTTCATTCTAAAATCACATGCCCCGGGCGCCCCAAAACCTCCTCTCAGCTGCCTCCAGGCAACAAAGCACCTCCCTGTCACAAACAATGAACAATAAATCCTCACAGCAGCATAAAACTGTTGGGGAGTAAATCCAACTTTTCAGTTTTTGTTTGGCATAGGGGGAAGGGGGGAGGGTTTTGAATGACATTGGTTTACTTTACACAACTACAGAAAGTCCCCAAGTCCAGTAAAAACAGACTTTACAGGTGTGAAATCCTGCATGTTAAACCTTTACAAGGAAGAACAAGATCAAGTTCAAGACTAAACCAGCTTTTAAAAAACCTGCAAAAACGCAGCACAAATAAGCTGTTTACTGAGGAGGGATTGGTGTCAAGGGTCATGTTAAACTGCACTGTTATTACTGTTGGCTACAAATGGACCTTTTCCTGTATAAAACGCATGAACACATCTGCTTTTTGTCTCAACGGATTCAAAACAGAATCATTGTTTGTTGACTCAGCAATAATGCGTTACATATTTGAAACCTAAAACATCTTTATCATTTTAAAACACAGCAGTCACTAACATAATATTAGTCATATTTATTTCAGGGCATATATTTGTCCATATTTTCAAAAATATTCCTACTATCACCTCTTTTTCCCATTCAAAGCAATATCACAAGTTTTTCATTGTAACATTTTCACAGCGTATTATCACTTCATAATTAATTTTGGCACATTGAAATAAAAATATAATGAATACAGTCAGAAATATATTTTAAAAAGGTCAACGGATTTCACTGAAAAAATCATAAAACTGCACTATGTCATATTTCTGGTGCCAACTGCTTGTATCCAGTGAGACGTTATTACTTTTCTTGGAATGTTCCACAGTATGGCATTAAAAATATCCAATATATTTAATGTGTTTTATTGGAAAAGAACTTGCAAAACATGAATTCCTACTGCTTACTTCCCATAGAGATAGAATAGTTTAATATAGTATAAGAAATAACAAAGAAATAACTCAATTTGGACAAGCATCCTGCACCAGAAGAGTGACATAGAGAACTTTTAACTACCCAAAACAAAATATTAAAAGTATTACCTTGTTTTGCAGACAGTAGCTCAAAATGCCTGGCTTTATTTAACCAAAAAAATGCTGTAATGTTTTTATTTTTTTACTGCCAACATTGTTCTTCAGGTGTGAGACAGCAATGCAGAGATAACTGTAATCACCTGTGTTGTTCTGGATCAAAGCTTCTGTGTGCATATTTGAACCGTGAGTCTCTCCCATTAGATTGTACAAGGGGAAAATCCACACCACAATTTGCACCTTGGGGCTAAAAACATCGAACGACTCGAATATCATTTTGCTTTTATGCTCGAGTTTCAGGTGCCGCTTATATGTGTCATTCTGTAATTGATTCATAGGATTTAACAGGAGCCTGAATGGGGCGGAGGGTGGGGTGGGGGAAAGGCTTCGGAGGGCACCAGTCCCACGTAACATCCAGGTTTTGTTTTCAGGTTTGTTTTGTTTGACAAGTACCAGGAAATAAGCTCTCTACATATGTGAGAGGAAACGGTGCCAGCACTGGTGACTAATAAGGAAAAACAACTAAATTAACTGCTCGGGTTTCTCACTGTCATTGAGAGAACAGCTTAATGGTTTAGGAAATACATGGACCACTGCGACAAAAATGAATATCTACATATGTTTTTGCATTATTCACATAGTATTTTAACAATGCATCAGGAATGTACTAAAATGTGTCTTTAAAAGTCTTAGTTGATGTTCAAGTATGGCACTATGGCAGAGATATCACTTTTCACTAGGTCATTTTTGTAGTTTTAATAATAAACTGTCACAATAATTACTATACCAACTTATTATTCAGTATATGAAAGAAAGAACAATATTTTTGGCAGTAAATATTTATAGTGTGGACATTTTGTTTACAATAGTAGGATATTTGTGTTATTCTTGATGTAACACGAAAAGATTTGAGTTGCCGAGGATTGAAAAAATAACTTCTATGGCTAATTATTGCTTCATTCTTCTTTCTATGTTCCTTGTTATATATCAGCATTTGTTTACTCTTTTAATCCTTTTTATTGTTTTTGTGTTAGTGAGATAAAGGAGTAGTAGAAGTAGTTCAGTATTACTGTCGATCGTATCTGTGTAGCAATATATCGTGTCAAAATTTGCATCCATGACAGGCCTATTGAAGATACACTCAATATTCAAATTTTGCATATCTTCAAAACTTCAACTGCAATAATTCACGTCCAGGAGAAATACAACTTGAGAGAAGACTAAACTATTAACTAAAACCAAACTAGGCCTGTCACAATAATTACTACAGTGTATTGAGTTAGTATTTAATAAAACATAGATGGAACAATATATTTGTGGGGTCAATATTCATCTTCTTTGCAGTAGAAGGGAACTTTTTGTTATTGTTCTAAGATTTCATCTGCAGGGGGTTGAATAATTAACTTCTGTGACTCATTATAGATTCTGTTATTTCATCATTGCAATGCAGCTCATGCATTTAATAGTACTGCACATTTAGAAAAGTATTTTCTGGGTTTATCCGGCTTTAGGATTATTGTGTCATTTCAAAATTTGTTATAGCGACAAGCATAAACTAAACTAACCGAAGGAATCAAATGGCTTTAAAATATCAGTAAATAACTTAATGACAGGGCCTGTTAGTTTTATATGTAACCCATGGAGACAGTGTAATTTGCTCTCTGCAGTATAAAGTGATGATTGCAAGAATAAATATAGCAATTTTGCTTTTCAACAGTTTGGTCTAATTTTTATAATTGATAATTGCATATGGAGTTGGAGGACCACACAAATACGTCATGTGAGCGAAAATGCGTGTGGTTAAAAGAATGAGCACGATGTTGTTTATGAGCTAATACGTTACATTTACAATAGGGCAATTAATTAACCAAGAAAACAAGTATTACATTTCACAATCGCAACACAGTCGCATCTATCTAATGACAGCCACAAAACTGTTCATTTAACCCACAGAAAATCAGAAACAGGCGACATGTTAAACGTTATAACTCCGGGTTGGAAATGCTTTGAAAATGTGAAAAGTGAAAACACATTGTGGAGCATGTATTGTTGAAATGGCATGCATAAACTTCTATTACTTTCACAATTGTGCATTTGTGTGATGCTAAATAGGCTTCCTGGGATAGTCTAAAATCTGCCAGCAAGGAGGTCTGACCACAATCAGACCTATTCACAAAAGCAAAAGCATTTAATCCATGTTCACAATTCATCTGGGTAACTACAAAAAGGAGGAAATGGAGAATACTTTTGGAGGAAAAATTGTTGAAACTGAAATCGTTGCTGTCAGATCCACAATAAACTTGGATACAATTACGGTATCTGTAATAAAAAATGTGAAAACTCAAGTTATGTTTTTAAAAAATCAGAGCATCAGACACGTTATCGAAATTAGAAAACAATTTATAGCCATGGCCTCAAATCACTTCGAGGTATTTATCACAGAGGTATCTCGTAGGCTTGACAGTGCAAATACCAACACTATAAATACCAATAATCTGAATAGAAAAGTAGTCACAGCTGAAATATTTTAAATGGTGCAGCTACCATTTTGGCCCTGAGTCTCATTTGCTCCGATGGTGATTCTAAATAGACTTCCTGGGATACAGCCTCGCAGCATGGAGGTCAGACCAAAATCAGAGCTATTCAGAAAATCTATCCTAGAGGCAAATTCACCTGATTATTTCAAAATTTACAATGAAAAGACATTTTGCTGATTTGCGAGAGGTATAGATCCCCATTCTGTAATATCAGTAATAGTTAGAGCCTTAACAAACAGCCGCTCTGAACCAGCAGCTTGACGTCACCTTATATTATGTCTTAAATAAACCAGATTATGCCTAAGCCCAAGGAATTACTTTATACTTACTGCCCCGTCATACAGGGACAACCTGCCAGGACCAGTGTAAAACCGCCACGCAGAAAATGGCCATTAATAAAAAGAGAAATATAATTAGGGCTTTGCTTTAATCCGTGAATAAAAAACTAAAACCTTTGTACTTAACAAATTAGCCTCAAGGTAAATGCTTCAATTTCAACCTTAAAATAATACAGCCCCTCCCTA
>JACN01060854.1:0-10323 GCA_000787155.1 Scartelaos histophorus
CTACCGTTCCCTTATCGTATCCGTCGTCACACTCGCGCAGTAGTAGCGTAGTAGTAGTCGCAGTAGTGGTACCACACCCATAATACTGCGAATTTAACTTATGAAATCCAATACCCATAATAGAAAACTGTAATGTTAAAAATAAGGTGACCACTACTACTACTTTTAACTGTACTACAAAATTAACCACCTCATCTACTATCTTATCTTTTACCACCCTCTTTGCTACTACTTCCATTATAACCTCTACTTGCACCATTACTAATACTTTTACTACAACAAGCAGCCAACAATACTAGTACTACAACGACAACCACCTCTACTACAACTGCTAATATGTAACTATTATGCAACTGCACTATGTCATTTGTTACATATCTGTCACACTGGGTGCTGAGGATCCCTTGGGTGCCGGCTGTCCTCTTTGAACCTGGGCCATTTTGTGTGGGTTCTAAGGGTACACCTGGAGACAAGGATGTGACGCTGCTCCAGTTTTGCTGAGAGGAGGAAACTGCTGATGAAGATGTATTTTTGCAGAGAGAACAGAAATAGTATCATGTCGTACTATAAGGGCGGAGGAGGAGGCCTAGTTACTTATGTCCTTGCAAATACCAGAAATTAGACTACTGTACACTTTTTAGGGGGCGTTTTGTTACCGTTTAGCTTTCATTCAAGGTTCAAATTAATTATGGAAAAAGGTTTAGATCATTTAATTTGCTCAGTATTCCAAATATTTATTAAAATATTACAGACATCTTTTACCCCATATCAATATTGGGACAATACTTAAGACTAAACTCAGAACTAAACCTACATCGAGACAAAACTGAAACTGAACCAGAAAATACTGAATGTGTTCTATAAAAATGAGCTCATCCATCATTGCGCCCACACCCCCCCAGCTGTGCAATAATAACTTCATACTTTTTCTTTTGTTTATGCGCTAGCGGCCTGTCCTCCTTTAGAAACTTGCCATAGCTTACATACTAGTTTAGAATTTCCCCCATGAAATCAATTCTCCAACTTTGAAATTGCCGTTTAAAAGGTTCTTGTCGTGTCATTAAACTAGTGACATCGCGGTGACATAACGCATTGTACAGCCTGGTGTCTAAAATACAGTCATGACTTTGATTTGTCCTTCTGCAGAGACCATCACTGATTAAAACACTCGGAGAATTCATGAGTCAGCTAAACGTAAAACATGACATCAGCAGTTTTCGTTCCTACAGACATACATGCACCAAAAATAGATTTGCATAAAGGTATAGTGCTCATAATGGGGTTGTGAATGAAGTTTTTCTGTATAACTTCTTGATCTTGAGCTGTATTAGAACAAGTTTAAGACCACATAGACCCATGGACACTACGGAACCTACCTGGATAACTGAGAGATTACACAGATATAAGGCCATAATGGTAGTAAAAAAGAAGGTAAATATGTTTAATTCTGTAATAAAAAAGGTTTTTTATTATCATGTGGTGCTGGAATTAATATTAAGTATTGAGTACTCAGGGTTGAGTTTGAGTGGTTAGCGGTAAAGTAATACTAAGGACTTAAGACATTCTATTTAAAAAGGCCTACTAGGATTTTGCTGTGTTTACCTTGTGTTATGGTGTTTTAAATGTAATTTCTATATGTTTTTATTATCTTTTATGCTTTCACTGTAGCACTTTGAGATTTTGCTGAAATGTAAAATGCATTACAAATAAAATGTATTATTATTATTAAAGTAATAGAACAGACAGAAAGAAATCCAGGTAATTTTGAAATTTAAAGATTCTTCAGCCAGCACAAACTGCAACTGTGTCTTTTATGGTCACATTTTTATACTTTTCCACCTTCAAGACACTCAAAGCATTTTACAGCCCATTCACACACATTCATACATCAGTGTACGCAGACACTGGAGGCGAGGTGGGTTAAGTGTCTTGCCCAAGGACACAACAACAGCATTCATGTGAGTGAGTTAGAAAAGCACCGTGAACCTGTAAGTCAGAGGATCTGACCACTCAAACAATGATGTTTATGTTGAGAGTGGGATTCAAAGTCGTCAGATCTGTGGTCAAACACTTCAGTCACCTTGTCTATATTATCTTTTCTCAAAAAAGTCTATAATAATGTGCAAATTCAAAACAGCCACAACCTGTTTAAGCATTGCTCTATTAGAAAGTAGAATGGTGCTTATTGTAGATGGAATATGATAGAGGTGTAGTGTTAGCAGGGTCTGGAGAACAATGATATTCAGTATGTATGACCTCTGCGTGCTTACTCAGCAGTCTGGACTGTTGAAAAGCTCATTCTGGCATCTAGTGGAGGTGAACGGTATTGTGGGCTTCAATAGCAAGGACTTTCTTATCACTTATAATCAATCTTTAAAACTTTGTAAATACAGATATAGGTCTATTCAAATTTTATTGGTCCACAAGCAAAATTGCTTGGTCATAGTACTTTGCACATTACAATAAGGAAAAAAAAGCATGAATGGGTCTAAAATTCAAATAAGGCACATATATATATATAATAATGTACCATTTTACAATCTGTTTATGTGAAAAAAATATAGTAAACATAAAAATATTTTGTTTATATACAAGAGGTGGTGGTTAATAGAAACAGTTTCATAAAGCACTTTTTTGGACACTAAAAAACATTTTACAGAGCTTTATTCATTCACTCCAATCACCATCATAACTCATGCACGTGCACACACCACTTTCATACTAGACAATGTGGGTGAAGGACAAAAACAAACCTGCCTCGCTTCTGAGATGTGACAGGATCAGGTTTAAGCTGGTATGGCCACACATGACACACACTTGGGTTGACATGGGGTTATTTTTTACATAAAAGTGAGTTGTACAGTTGTTTGGAGAGCAATAAACAAACGAACAAATAGTATATGTTCACCCAATGCCCACTGACGCTAATCCACCTGTAGATGGCGATATTGCACGTTTCTGTCTCTTTGCAGTGACGTAAGAGGTCACGCATGCGCAGCTGCACATCACAACTGTGTGGCTCTGTGCTGCACTGAATCAGGCCTTGGGAAATAAAAATACAACTTTTATTTTATTCACGCTACATTTCCTTGGCATCATGGACCCTGTGTTATACATAGCGGCGGCCCTCATTTTGCTCGTCCTCATCTTGTTTGCGGTGAAAGTCCGGGGGAAAACGCAGCAAGGTATGATTATATGATAGCTTGTTTGCTAACCTGGTAATAGATTTACTGTTAAGAACACTCAGTACTGTCCCACATGATCCGACTGACAGATCTCAACAGAACTCGCCTTTTTACTTATATTGTTTATGCAAATGCTGTAGTTAAACGTGTTTAATGTGTATCTTGGACAGACATGACAGAGCTGAAGCTAATGCTACGTCACCAAAACAGCTGTCAAAATTACAACATTAACTTTTACATGTAACTTTCCCACAAAAATGTACATTTAGCAAATTGTAATGTATAATTCATACAGTAAGATATCAAACATGTAACAGTATATTAAAAAAGACTATTGCTATGTAATGTAGTGTTATGTCATTAAACATTGCTGTCACTCATTCATCTTATTATTTTGTTTTTTTCCAGCTGATGCTGAGCAGCGGCGTGAAGTGGTCCAGGCCGCTGTGGCCCGTCCCAGGGTTCAGGAGGAGAGAGGGGCCGGTATGCCCCGCAGGAGGAGGGGCATGGCTGCTGTGATGGCCAACAGACGAGCACAGGCAGAGGAGAGACCAGAACCAGACCAGTGTAAGGACACATAATTAGGATATTATCAAAATGATATTAGGATAAGCCCTACTAGCTCATTTAGTTGAAGTAAGATGCAAAGGTTGCAGACTAAACGAGACTGGGACCTAAAACAATTCTAAAAGATCAAATATTATATCCACCACCTTGTGAATGAATGATCACAGAAGAAAAGCAGGGCTGGACCTGATTAGTGCTTGGATGGGAGACCACAGAGAATATCAGGTGCTGCTCAGGGGCATCTGTGGTTTTAGTGGTTCTCTAATTTATTATTATAACATTCTGTCTAAAAGGAATACATGAATTGATCATATTAATTTTTTTTTTATACATTTAAAAAAAAAAATATTTGTTCTCTTTATGTTGCAGATGAGCCTGAGGATGAAGAGGAACCAGAGTTACAGAATGTTCAACCCACTGCCAAAATTGGAGCGAAAAAGCAAAGGAAGCTGGAAGAGAAACAGGCCAAGAAAGCTCAGAGAGAGGTATGGATATCTTTTGTCTGTCTCAATAGTTTGGAAACATAACTGTGGTCACTCATGAGACTTGTCTGATTTTTTTTCAGGCTGAGATGGAAGAACGTGAAGAGAGAAGGAAAATGCAAGAACTGAGAGACCAGGAGAAGAGACAAGAGGAGGAGAGGGAGAGGGCGATGGAACTCAAACAGGTCAACACTAACACAGGCATTAACATTAAAGCTACAAATGTGTTTTACTTACAGTGGATTGTTTCACTATCTAACGCAGGTGTTGTAAATTCCCCAGTAAAACTGCTAGTTCAGTAAAGTTTTATTTAGTTCAGGCATTTTTAGGCAGCCCAGGGGTCCTTGAGAGCACCGTGGTAACGCTGTTACTAACGGCTGTAGGCTTATTTAATTTCTTATCTATTTCTTATCACTTCCCTAAGTCTACATCTATGATGGAAGTGGGTTTGTAAATATTTATCTAATTGTTTTTGTATTGTTATTTAATGTTCTGATGCTAATTCACTTGATTAACATGATTCATTTACATATTTTGAGTGACTCTTGATTTAAAGTCTTTAACAGTTATTCATAGGCTGATTTATATGTATGTATAGTTTCTGTAATATAATTTGAATGTGCTTATATATAAGGAGGCTAAAGGATAGATAAACAGACAAAGATAACAAGAAAGGACATTAAAGCTCCTCAGATCCATTCCAGTGTCCATCTTGACTCTCTGATCGGAGTTTTGTTGGGATGAAGTGACTCAGTATAGTATGAAGGCTGCAAAATTCATTGCAATCTAATCGAACTGGCGCATTAAAAAACTAACCTTGTAGTTTAGACCTCTATAAACATGTTCTGAAATGTGATTCTTGTATTAGTTTGTCAGTTCATATATAAATATTTTTGTCAGTTCTTCTGAACACATTTTAAATGTGGACTTGGAACAAAATCGTCTTTTAAAATGTAAATCACAAATCTAATTGCGGAAAAATTGCAATTATTTAATATACAATTATATAATCTTCACAAATTGTGCAGATTTAATGTCTTCTTCCCTTGATTATGCTGTAATTAACAGTTTTTAATATATTGTTAGAAATGTGTATTTGTTTTTCACATATTTATAAATGAAAATATGCGATTGTTTTTTAAAACAAACCTTTATTTTCTTGAACAGGAGGAAGCAGAGCGGCGGGCCAAAGAGGAGCAGGAGAAGAGGGAGGAGGAGGAATACCAGAAACTGAAGGCTGAATTTGTCATTGAGGATCAGGGAGAAGCAGAACAGCTCACAGAGGACGAGGTGCAAACCACAGTCCAATAATAATAGGCTCATTTTAGCATTTGAAATACTTCTGCTCATCCATGACCATTTGCTTCTACCCACAGTCTCGTAACCTCTTGCAAGAATTCATTCAGTATATTGAGGTAAATAAAATGCAAAAATACATTCTTGTTAGAAATATTAACGTTAACTATTATGTTATTTTCCATCTTGTTGCACAACCAAAGCACAAAGATCAAGCTAATATTAAATTCCCCTTTTCTGTTCTTCAAAAAAAAGTAACTTAAAAATACAGGATAATTAAGTATATGCATTTGTAAATAATCTCAAACTCACAAGGTAACTCAAGATAATTCTAATTATAATGCAAAAGTCACTGAACACAATATTTATTTAAATGAAACAGTTGTGTGGTATTAAGACTGAGACTCTAGTGCTGTGTAGCAGTGATGTTTTGTTTGTACAGAACTCAAAGGTGGTGCTGCTGGAGGATCTGGCCTCTCATTTTGGGATGAGGACTCAGGACGCCATCAAGAGAGTCCAAGACCTGCTAGCAGACGGATCACTCACAGGTTAGTGCGAATATTAAACCTTTTTGTTTATATTATAATGCGCAACTCTATTCTTGAACACAGACAGTCTAATTTCAAGCTAAGTAGTTTTAAAAGAATCAGATCTTAAGTCTGCTGTCAGTAAAAGCATGTGGTTTGGAGCAGAGTTCAGAGAGTGAAGGATTAAGCTGGACTTAGTGAGTGAAAAGAACTGATTTTAAGATAATTCAGATCATTTTTAATCAACAGTAGAGGATTATAAATGTAACAAGGTTTTTAAAGTTAAAGCCCCCCACTGTATTCAGAAACTTCAGGCAACTGGCCGTGGTTGTTTTCTTGTTAAGAGACTTGAAACAGGGCAGAAGGGTTAGGGGTTACATATATACATAACAGGAGGCTTTGAGAGCAAGACTAAAAAGGATATTTATGGACTTAGCGAGCGAGGACACTATAACAGGAATAACAAAATATATAAAATGTAAACTAGCCTATATATTTCCTGTATACCTGACCGTGTGCTTGTGTTGCCTGCAGGAGTGATAGACGACAGGGGCAAGTTCATCTCCATCACCCCCGAGGAGCTGGAGTCTGTGGCTCAGTTCATCCGACAGAGAGGCAGAGTGTCCATCTCCGAGCTCGCCCAGGCCAGCAACAGGCTCATCAGGCTAACACCAGAGGGCGCTGTGGCCGTCTGAGCCAACCACATGGACTACTATTTATACTGTCTGGAGGAAATATGAATGGATTTGCAGGGAAAGAAAGTAAAAATGTAAACTTTCTGAACTCAATATTGTGATGGTTGTGTTCAAGTGGTATGTGGTGACAGGTTTTAAGGCGAATTTGGTTTATCCTAAGAAATTGTACCAAGAACTATCACTTTTACCAGATTAACTTTTTATAATGAGTATAAGGAAATATGAGACAGATCCCAGATGAGTTATTGCCCCTCAATTGTAGACAAACAAACTATACTCAGGAAAATTTAAGGTTAGTTTTTGGGAATGGAGTGACATAATCCCATATCCAAACCTCCAGGGAAGAATCTATCACCAGTCATGAGAAAGAGATTGAGAGGTGGAGGTGGTTCATTTACTCAAAAGAACTGTACTTTCTTTTTTTTTTTTAGCAGCATACCTTTTTTCTATTTGGGTAATATTTTTATTACATTACATTTTGATTTTTTATCAGTACTCTTACATCAGTAGGTCTACATCTAAATTATTTCAACATTTTTGTCTCTTCAGCTCCTCCACGTTTTGCAAAAAGTAAAAACATTTCCTTATTTCAAAAAGAATTTTATTTACAGTTTGTAGGGTGTTTCTGATGTCTTCCAACTTTATAATTAATTTACAATATGATTCCTGAAACAACTACATAATCTGAAATAAAAATATATTTCCCATATTGTACAATTTCAAAACAGAAACAGAAAGATTTTAAATTTGACT
Source organism: Scartelaos histophorus (assembly GCA_000787155.1). NCBI lineage: Eukaryota > Metazoa > Chordata > Actinopteri > Gobiiformes > Gobiidae > Scartelaos > Scartelaos histophorus. The sequence goes on from JACN01060854.1 coordinate 7,506, forward strand.
TGACTTGAGTGAGTTTATTGGGATGTGTCCTGGTTTTCCTCCGGGCCTCTGAGTCTCCTCTGGGTGAGCTCCCATGTAGAAGACGCTCCTCTGTCCTGTGTACACAATTATACACAATCCTTTCAATAATTACAAGTACAGAGCATTGGTTAGGGTGAAAAGCTAATTTCTGAGCACCCAATAAGGACATTACTTAAAGCAGGAATCGGCCTAAATAGAACTGAATACGCTATAATGATGAGAAAGTCCCATTATAACCTGTTTAAAGAGCATTGCATTGGTATAATATATAAACAGCTCACATTATAAGGTAAGGTATGGTTTCACTTAAACTGTAACTATGACAACAGTAAAAATTTAAATACCTTGATGACTATTCCCAGTGGGGCCAGCGTATCTCTGAGTGTGTCACAGGCTTTGAGCAGGGGGACTCTGTCAGGGTACAGTCTGGCTTTACCCATCTTACTGCTGCCCTCTTGTGGGCTCAGAGCAAACGTGCGCACTTCACTCCTGAAGCGGGCCAGCTCATCTACCACAGCCTCCAGGTCCTGCCCACTCTCCGCCGCCTGACCCTCCTGCAAGCACAACAAGGTGGAAGAAATATAAAAAACACTATAAGCCTAATAAAACCTTTAAGCCTATTGCATATATTTTTCCCCATATCATCTAGGGAAAGTGGTATGTAAATCGCAGTAATGCTGTGACACTGACCATGTTTTTGAACGTCTCAATCCCAAACATGTGGAAAATCTCCTGGATGTAGCTGACCAGAGCCCCCACCACTGCAGGACTGCGGGCCCCTCCTGTACTCTGCACACAAATACACACTTTAAACACAAAACCAAGTACTGCAACCTAAAAATGTATATGCAGCAAATAATATATATCCATAATATGTTGTAGTATTTTCACACTTTCTGCCCAACAAAACTAACATGCAAACTTCTTCAGAATCAAGAGTGGCATTTCATTGGACATTTTTAGGCTCCTGGAACCATTCTAAGGCCAATTCACCTTAAACTCCTTGACAGTCAGTGATATCCTCAAATCAATTAGTTCAGAACAGTGATGTACTTCTTAATGCTACTTCTATACTTGTAACTGCAGTAGGGAGTGTGTTGTGAGGAGCACCTTGGAGAGGGGCTGGAGCTGACAGTTGCTGTGGTAGACCAGGTTGAGCAGAGCGCTGGACGCTCGAGGAGTGTCAAAGTCATCTGCCAGAGCGCTTTGTACAGTGAGTTTAGTCTCCTCCAGCCTGAAAAACAGCATTTTGGGATTCTCTAGTGTCAGAACATATCATGAGGACAAATCATTATAATGTGGTTCTGATTTGGGGTGGTACTGTGAGTTGTGTGGTACTTACTTATCCCACAGCAGGGCCTCCTGTATGGGTGCGGTGGCGAGCTGGCCCTTCATATAGGCCTGAGCGCTGTTTATGAACGTGGACACGGTCTCCAGCGATGCCCTGGCCTCCTGCATGATGCCCTCACTGTAATCGATACCTGCACATGACACATACACAACCATGGACACATACTACTCAGTTATAGTACAGGAGGAATTAAGTAGAATATATTTCATACCTGATCTGTATTTTGTCAAGAGACAAAACATTCTGAACTCACTGGCAGAGTAAGACTTCAAGAAATCCTAAAAATAAAAAAAAAAAAAAAAGAGTATAGATTTACATAATAAAACAATATAATTAAAGATGCGCTATGTAACTTTTCCTACTTGTTTCTGTGGAGGCGATATTGCTTATCAAGAATGTATTTTTGGATCAATAAAAACATGTTAAAGCATAAATACTAAAATATTTATACTGTGGAATAGCCCAGGCAAAAGCAAAACAGTCTCCATGGTAACAGACCCCAGAAAAGTTACAGAGCACATCTTTACATTTCACAGATGTCAAAATGTTGAAACTAAGATTACTGCAACATATAGAAGAACAATATTTACTTGAATAGTAATGTAATTCTTCAAAGATTTTGACATCTTTTCCACCCTGCCCTTCAGGTGTAAATGCCCTGTAAACATGACACATTACAGAAGTCACTCACAAGCATTATTTTGTAAACTCTGTCTAGATATACATTGGCAGCAGCATTTCACATATCCAGAAAAGTAACTATAAATACATGTTAATTTTCCTATCACATTTAATGTCCACTGAACAGTCCCTTTAATCTGATTATAGATTATAAGATGTCTAAACGGCTGGATTAAATGTGTGTTTAAGAAAAAAAATCTGAAAATAATTTAAATACGTAACAGGGTGTATATGGGGGGTAGGGGGAAATAGGAATTTTAGGAGCAATGGCAGTTTAAATTCAGGAGGATAAAGATCAAATAACGAAAAAGGATGATTTTAAATACAACTCTGAGTGAGTAAATAAGAAGGGAAACAATTATGACATAATTACAAGCTCTTTAAAGTTGTCTCAAATATCTCCTTTTCTTTTGCTACATATATTTAGAAATGATAAAGAGAAAAAATAATATCTATGACGCATTATGTATAAATACTAACTGACTGCTTAAATGTTTTGATGTTCTATTTATTTACTGTTTAATTTGAACAATATGGAAAATGGTTTATAGTTGGATGTTTTTGATGAGGAAAACTTTGCAAAAGCCTCGTACCTGAGTGGAGGAAGTAGTTGCACCACTGTCCGCACTGGTGGTAGGCCTCGCTCTGTGCGATCTCGTTTTCGTGGTGAGGGAAGGCCAGGTCGATGCCCCCGGAGTGAATGTCCAGCTGACTGCCAAACACCGAACTACAGGCACAGGCAAACAAAAGAAAGTATATAAAAAA
>KN489708.1:1501-13852 GCA_000787155.1 Scartelaos histophorus
TGAAAACATTTTGTGATGTCATGTGGCAATACAGGAAGTGCTCCATTGTGGTTTTTAAGCTCTACACACCTTCACTAGAATCATTTGGATCATTTCAGTCCTTGAATTGCCAATCTCTACTTTTGTAGAGATTGAGGACTTTTGTAGACTTTGTTTTTGTTTTTTTATTGTTGTTGTTTATTGTTTGGGCTCAGCATGCACAATATCTTTATTATAATGTATATCTACATTACACAAATGTAGAAAAATAATAAATACATTCATATTTTATATTTCAAATTCCATACAAAGTGCTTTTGTTTTCATGACTTTGGTATTTGTGCAATAATTTAAAGAATTAATATAATCAGAGGGACAAGAGCGAATGAAATACAACAAATTTGGTTATCCGATTAGAAAAAAAAGAAAATATATAGAAAATATATATATAATTGTTTTTCAAAAACTTTGTATTCTCAAACAAAAATTGTTATTCCATTCTATGCAGGATTTTCAGGCAGACCTTATGAGTCTTATTAGCTACAAAATATTTCCTAGGTAAAAGCCAAACATCTTTCTAGTTAATGTCCATAAATGTATTGCTCCAAACAACAGAAGCTGGTTCATTGACAGATTATCTTGTTGTTAAGTCTTATACATTTGCTATTTGTTTTAATGATTAAAAATGGGTCACAGTTCTCAATAAACAGCTGTTTTAGCTGGGCCGTCATTAGAAACCTGTACATGAGTGGACATCAGCATTTTCACACCAGAAGAAATGGCGTCAGAAACAACTGCATATTCTTTTAGCATTGAACTAAAGGTAAAAGGAGCTGAAAGTGCTTCACAACATTATAAGGTGCAACAGAATATTGTGTGCTTTGTAGATGTAGACAGACTAATAATAGTTACTCAAACATGCGCGAAGAAAATAAAACCCAACTCCAGGTCTGTTTTTTAGGAGGTAACCGTATTATAACATGTCTTTATAGGTCTCAAGAGTCAATTTTGCGTAATACAGGACCTTCAACACTACAGTCACCCTACAATACCATCCATCTACACCCCGCACGCTTTCTATTCATCTACCAGGACCACTGAAGCTAAAACATATTTTTATTGTATTTTCCCCCCGTGGAGGAAGCAGTTTCTCCGCAGTGCCCATCTTGTCCTGTGAAAAAAGCATGAATATTAAATGAGAGATCCATGAATAAATAAATCCAGAGGAGTGGAGTGGCTGAGTGCTTGGGTTCACTCTCACCGGGCAGGCTTTGGTAAAACATGGTGGGCTCTGGAGAGGAGGAGGTACATGTGTGAGGTAATTGGCTTCTTCTCCAGGCTCTGAGACTGAGACAAAAGGTAATCAGGGGAGCAGCTGGAGCCAGTCGAGTGCGGCCGCATCGTCACTGTGGGTTTTTCATGGGCCGAGGCGTGTTCGAGAATGCAGCTTTTCGTTCATGTTTAAAGAAAAAGACATTTAGTTTTCCTTTTTTCAGGTTTTAGTATTGATTATAACATATAAGTAATTTAACATTTTGAAAGATGCTGTGGGAATCCCAGGTATTCTTCTTATCTACTTAACTGTGAACTATGTAACTTTTTGTTTGGGTGTCTGTCACCTGCTTGTTTCTATTCTACGTCATTACTCTGTCTGGAATGTTCCACAGCTCTATCTTACATTTATTCAATTACAAGTGGGTTTATAACCCTGTTTTGTAAAGTTATAACTAACTTTACAAAACAGGTATTCTCCATGATAAACTTGCTCCCTTATCTGTTTCTATTGTGTTTTTTTCAGGTATTGAATATGACATACATGGAAAGTACTTTGACATTTTGTTCATTATAAACCACAATGTTGATCTAAAATGGCCTAATAATAGATGTAATTAAGACAGTGACTTACCAGAACACTGTTAGATCTGAAAAAGCTACATAGCAAGAAGTAGAGTGTTAAAATTGACTCTCACAGAATTAATTTTAACATTTTCTCAGGGTTTATATGAGTTCTAGAGTTAATGTAACATTTTTGGAAAATGAATAATGAAGTAACACTGGACCAAAGGTCATGTTTAACCCTGTTTGAACATAAACAGATAACACTTTTAGAGTTATCCTGATTTAGCAAATAAACACATAGAGGTGTTTTATTTTACTTTCTATTTTAGCTCATTTGCATTGAAATTATATACAAAACTGGCTCAAACTGCTTTTCTCTGGCGGGAGTTTGAAATGGTGAGTGGGAAGTGCCAAATTAACACAAAGGGAAGTTGAATTAACACTAATGGAAATGTAATTAATTTCAACCATATGAACTTGGGCAAATAACCCCAACTTGAACCCACATTTAACTTTCAAATAGTTAAAATAACTTGTGTTATTGTGTTTTGTGTTAAAAACAACTCAAATTTGAATCCTGTGTACAGTTTTTGCTGTGTACTTGAATGAGTGCAAAATGTGTTCACAAAAAAAAAATCTGAGAGAATTTAATTTTCTTTTGCCATATTATAACATTGTTCCCCCATCAGAAACATCCTTGGAGTTGTATTTAGCTTCATTCAGGCTTGTTTCATTAATCCTGTTTATATCATATGAGCAGATGTCAATATTCAATGATGAGATTCAGTTTGAACAGACTCACAATATAACTCACATACAAATGAAAATAGAGTTATATGGTGTTATGTTTAGACACAAACATGTCAATCATGATTTTATATTCCAAATACACTTAGTTTTTATTTTAAGTTAAGAGAATGTGTGATTATTACTTCAACTAAATGTGTAGCCCTAGATTTTAAAAGCTAAATATCAGTATCTGCAAATATCAGTTATTGGTCACAGCAGCTGGCTAAATACCAGATGTCTGTATCGGCTCAAAAAATTCATATGGGTCCAACCTTAATCCTTTTCACAAAGTTGTTTGTGTTAAAGCCTCAGAAAGCACCATGTATAAACCTTCCCCATTGTGATGTCAGAAGTAGAAAAACCGTTTTAAGTCCATACATTACAGTCACAATCAAGTATTTTTGACATCAAATGAAGTTCATTACAACTGTTTGCTTACATTGAAGTGTTGGAGTTTGTAGCTGATTAACTAGTTTATTGTTTTTGCTGTTCCAATTCCCTTTGCTGCAAGTAGATGCAAAAACAAAAGTGTACTCAGGAGCGTGTTTAATGGTCTTGTACTACACAATATTGACCCTCATGAGGTTTTAGCCCTGTTAGAATGGTGTTACCTCATCAAAAACAGCCACAGAGTTGTGTTTTGTCTTATTCACAGTGATACATTTGCATCACAAAACCATTGTTGACAAAAAAGTCAGACTTCATAATCGCTTGGTGCTATTTTTAAAAACACAGTGGAGCACTTACTGTTGTACCACATGACATCACAAGGTGGAACAGAGTGTTTTCTGTTTAAAAATCAAACTTAGCCTTAAAATACAGGATTTGTGTGTTAAACATGTGTAAAATGAAACCAAGCACAACTCCTGATATATTTTTGATGAGGAAACAACATTATAACATAAATCAGAAAATACATGAATATGGGCACGTTAATGACCAATAACAATACAAGTAATGCAGAATATTTGTACTTTAAAATATCTAACTAGCCCACTCTCCGGATCTGGAATGTTCTACACCCTCAGATCACAAACCTTCCCCGGCGCCAACATTTACCTTATAAAATCTCCCGTGTACGCTTATTTACATGTTAATTATCTCCCATTCTCCACACTCACAACAATAAGCGCAAGTGCACATCACAAGTGGTTAGTGTGGCAAAGCTTCTCTCGAGTTCATGCCTTCTCCGAGAGCGTAAGCCTCTTTGATAGCAGGATAAAAGGCGCGCCCGTGTACGCCCGGCAAATGCTAATGCCCGTGCTGAACGCATATGAAACAAATACGAGCTTTTTATTTGTGGTGCGCTCGGGCTGGTGTGTGGGTGCACTGGTTCACTCAGGGCCCCATAAATATAGATGATCTGGCCCCGGGCTTTTCCCATAAGGGTGCTTAATATGTATTGTATTGGAGATCAGGGACACAGGGCGGCGAGCGTGAGACAAGACTGCGGTAAATAGAGTGTAATATATGCACATGTGGAGATGAGCCGTGCATCTCGGAGCCGTGCACAAAACACATTTCTACTGCGCGGTGTTGAGCAGCCGGACGGAATAATTACCGGCTCTGAGCATATGTCGCTTTGGTAGAGCATGTCTTTGATTTGTACGTGTCTCTGAAGATTTCTTTTGCCATTTCAATGCAAACATTCCCAAACACACAAAATGCTAAGTGCTTACAGTGCACATCTGAAAATAGGCCGGATGTTGTAGAATATATGGAAGTAGTCTGAGAGTTTAGTTACAGAAAACGATCTGATTGCTCAAACACATTGTAGTTTTATGTATACATGCGATACTAGTACTGGATATTGGCGCTTATAATGAAAGTTCTGCTGGATATACTGTACTGTGTATCAGTTTATAGAAATTAAATTGATGTAATAAACTATTTACTGGTTGTAGTTGGCACTGAAAGTCTCATAATGTTTGAAGTATTATTAGTCCAAAGTCGTTCTGGAGTTTCTTGAGAGATAAATAATAAAACATTTGGAGCAGTTTTGTCTTATTTTTCAGTAGTGGTAGTGGTAGTGGTAGTAGATTTTCTCCGGTCATGTACTTAAACAAGTACTTAATAGCCTGTTACAAACAATTCATACAAAACAGTGATCAAAGGGGTTTAGGCTGAAGTGAATCACTTATAAATGCCTAACCCTATTTACAAATGACAATGCCAAAAATACGACTGTCAGCACATAGAAAGAAAAAAAATATAAATATATATATATATCTTTTTTTCCCCTCCAAAAATAAACCAACATTTATCCTTTACACTGACCTGCTTCTGTAGTCTACAGACTCTACATATCGTCTCTCTATGTAACATAAATATGTCCTAAATCACTCAAGTGCTCTGTATTTGTCTATAAAATTTAATTTGTAATTTTTTTAAATGCCTTTATTGATAGCAATCCTTTTAACCTGTTATCCAGACTATTCCATAGATCCACTCTGACGGATACACATCTACTTTTGGCATTAGAGTCCTGGCCATTTTTTTGATAAACTCCAGTTCCTCTCAAATTATAACAGGTTTCTCTGGGTTTAAATCTCACCTGGACACAGTCTGGGAGAATGTGATTATGGACTCTATACATAATGACAGCTGTGTTTAGATCGACTATGTCCTGTAACTTTAAGGTATTCAACTGAATAAACAATGGGTTTGTCGGGGCATAATCATTTACAACATTAACAATTCTTATGGCTTTTTTCTGCAGTATAAAGATTGGTTGGCTTTAAAGTAAATAAATGCGTGTTTGTTTTTAGCACTGGTATCGGCTGGTTGATATTGTTATGAGCAGATATTTAAAGCTATATTATCGAAATTGGTATCGGAACTGAAAAAGTTGAATTGGTACATCCCTAACTTAAACTATATGCTGCCTTATATGTTAAAGCAAATGTATAAAAACATCCACTGTCACTGCAACCTCATTATACAAGTGTGTGAACTGTACAGGGTTCCCACGGTCGTGGAAATCCCAGAAAAGTCATGGAAATTGAAAATATAATTTTCCAGCCCTGGAAAAGTCATGGAATTTTGTAAATTCAGTGAAAGTTTTTGAAAAGTCATGGAATTTTAGCATCTCTTTCACCAACTACAGCGTTCTGTTAAGTTCTAATTAGGATATTCTGATTATTTACAATTATTTTCACATGTCTCTGATCCCAGTGACCCCCCCACCCACCTGGACTAACAAATGTTCTCTGCGAAACACTGCAGGACAATACACAATAAGGTTTTTTGTTTAAAAGAGACGGCAATAAATGCACAGACAGTATTTTGAATGTTAAAAAACTAGAATACCATAAGATGAGTGGAAAAGTCCACATTTCATATTTAGCCCTAAAAATAAAGCTAAATTCAACACATGAGGCAGCCTTAAAGTCATGGAAAATTAATTTTAGGTCATGAAAAAGACATGGAAAAATTTGGAAAGTTTGAAATGTGGACTCCTGACTGTATAACTTTAGCAGTAAATGTCATAATGAAAAATAAATATTTAGAATTTTGAATATTATGAAAAGTGCTCAGTTATCCTCCAAAGGTCAAATCCTCGTATAATTGAAGATCCTCAGATGCTGTTATACCAGATCCACAGTGTTGCTAATGCTCTGTGGGGAAGTGCAGTGTACACATGTAGCTCTTTCACACCTGCTTATATAAAGCACATGTGCTAATGCAGTGTGAATACGGCCATCAGGCCAGTGTGTAGCAGCCTCCAGGAGCAGCTGGCATCAGGCTGTCTCCTCACCACACACACACATGCACACACACAAACACACACAATTAATAATCAGTCTGCAAATGTTTTATTTATATAGCACTTTAAAACAGCACAGACAAAGAAGAATACGACACATAATATCACTATATCCTTCTGTCTTTAATATGAACTCGTAAAAATACAGAGGAGCACTTCTGGGTTTCACTTCTGCGGTAAATTATAATTGAAAGTGGTTAAATAAAATGACTACGGCTTTATAGTCCATGTCTGACTGAAGCGTTCTCATTCACTCCGCCATGATTCAGCTGCTCTCCTCAGGCACTGGGACTGTACTGCTCTCCACTCACACAAAGAGCACCTCCTGACTATAAACAGACTTATTCAACCCTACCTCTTTGAATATCTACACATCTTTACAATTCCTCCAGGCTTTCCTCCGTCAGTCGTATCACTCTCTCATCTCGGCGCTTTCAAGTGTCTCACTGATATTATGTGGGTTCAGTTTGCCTTGTTAGACACTGGCTAACTGTGAGCTCTGCAGCGCCTATTCACACAACATAGGGTTGTCAAAAGTATCAAAAATCAAATACTAATCAATTTTAAACTAGTATCGATACTAGATACTCATTTGAGCAATATCTTTAGAATGATCTACAGCTGTATCAGAACAATTATAAGAGCACTTAAACTAGTATACATCCATGAACCACTGAGGGAGTACCAGCGGTGGAACATAACAAAATAAAAGTAGTAAAGTACTGTACATAAGTATACATTTTAGGTATCTGTACTTAAGTAGATTTTAACATGGGTAATTTTTACTTTTACTTCACTGCATTTGAGAGCAGCTATCTTTACTTTCTACTCTGCTACATTTTTGAACTGTAATGAAATGTAAAACTATTTTTTATTGCATATTATATATTATATTATAACATATTGTTTTGCTCCAGTACCTGTACTTTTACATGTTTAAATAGAAGCGCCACAGACAGTTGCACAGTACAGCCAGTCTGTCAAATATTTCACCTATATAGCCAATGTAAAACCTATAAAATTCACTACACTAACACTAACACTAACTTTAGGACTATATCACAACACAATGTGGTGTTATAGCTGTTATAGTTGTACAGTTAATTATATTTACTACCTAGGATCATTTGGGCCAACAAAAATGGGTTTGAGGACTGTGTTTGGTCCCTGGGCCATAGTTTGGACTATCTGTCACATACATACAGTACAATAGTGTTTCACAGCACCACCTAGCTGCCTGGCATGCACCCAATCCAATCCCACACACTTTTGCATAACCGTATGTACGCAGATTTCCTCCAGAAAATGCTTGTCAAAATGCGGAATAAAAAGTGAAGACGCAACGCCACTTTTGTGTCTTCTGTTCAGACCATCATCATATAAACGTAGCCTAATTCCAAACCCTTGCCCTTTGACCATGAACCTAACTGAAAATACCCTTAATTTGCCCAACTGGAGGAGCACTCAGGGCATTAGTGCATGTATATGGTGCACTACGACAACAGTAGGAGAGGCATTCAACTGTACAGGGTAAGAAACAGGCAGGAAAATCGTGTGTTTGGATGTTTACTCCCTTGTTTTAGATCAGCAGTGTTGGCACATTCGGGCCCTTCAGCGCGCTCTCCCATGCGCTTCATTGTTTTGGTGCGCTACATTAACAGGGAAAGTAGAAATTGAGTTGTGTTTTGTTTATTTGTGCTGCAGAGAGCAAATGACTTGTGAGTGATGCATTTTCAAGCATGTCTCAAATGAAATGAGTCGTCACTTATCTATATTTGTAAAAGCACAGCTATGCGTGTTAACAGCATTCATTAACAAATAAAGTCGAGAAAACGAAGCTCTGGTAGTTATACATTACTCAAAATTGACTCTTGTGAGCTCTAAAGGTCTAATATAAGGCCCTTCTCTCATCTATTATAATGTAGTTTTCTCATCACAAACAGACCTGGAGTTGGGTTTTGTTTCATTCACACGTTTAACACACAAACCCTGTGTATTTAGTTCTTCTCTCAAACAGAAAACACTCTGTTCCACCTTGTGATGTCATGTGGTAATACAGGAAGTGCTCCACTGTGTTTTTAAACTCCATAAGTATTTGAAAAGCATACAAAATAGAAACATTTATTGCAATTTCTAATGTCTATCCATCCATCCATTTTCTCCCTCTTAATCCGGCTGGGTCGCGGGGGCAGGACGCTGCCCATTACTCTGTGCACCAGACCTATGAACCCCTCTGCAGGTGGTGACCCACAGGAGGGAGGAACTCCTTGACGGTCCCTGATTGTAAACTGTTCATAGGGTGTTGCATGTTTTTGGGTGATGGGGGGAAACCGGAGTACCCGGAGGAAAGCCATCCAGACACGGGGAGGAAACATGCAAACTCCACACAGAAAACCCGTAACCTTCTTGCTGTGAGGCATGAGTGTTGCCACTCAGCCACCGTGCCGCCAATTTCTAATGTTTATTTATTTATTTTTATCTCAAAATAACGGTAAAGGCAGGCGGGGCCAAACCCGTAACCTTCTTGCTGTGAGGCATGAGTGTTGCCACTCAGCCACCGTGCCGCCAATTTCTAATGTTTATTTATTTATTTTTATCTCAAAATAACGGTAAGATTTGGGTTGCATGCTCCACCCTAATTCAATTTCCTCCTTGAGGACCGCTACTCCAAAGTCAAGGAGCTTTATCTTAAAGGGTGTGTTTTGGTAATCCACAAACATAATGTTATCAGCACCCCGGTCTGCCAGTCCAGAGGCACCGTCCCCGACTGCCACACGATGCTGCAGAGACGTGTCAGCCAAGAGAGTCCCACGACATCCAGAGACTTAAGATACTCAGGATGGATCTCATCCACCCCCAGAGCCTTGCCGCCGAGGAGCTTGTCAACTACCTTGGCCCCCTCTTTGGAGGACGTGACGGTGGGATTGAGTATTCCTTCCACCGCCCGACAACATCCCCAGTCGAGGACAGCAGCTCTCCCCGTGCACTGTGCACAGTGTTGGTGAAGCACTGCTTTCCCCTCCTGAGGCGCCGGATGGTTTGCCAGAATTTCTTTGGGGCCATCCAATAGTCCTCCTCCATGGTCTCCCCGAACTCCTCCCTGGTCCGAGTCTTTGCCTCTGCGACCGCCGGAGCCAGGGCACGCTTGGCCCGCCGGTACCCGTCAGCTGCTTCAGGAGGCCCATGAGCCAGCAAGGCCCGATAGGCCTCCTTCTTCAGCCTCCCTCGGAACCCGAGAGAAGCTCTCCCGGAGGTGCAAGTTGAAGGTCCCTCTGACCGAGGGCTCTGCCAGGCGTTCCCAACAAACCCTCACTACACGCTTGGGCCTGCCAGGTCTTTCCGACTTCCCCCTCCGCCAGCGGACCCAACTCACCACCAGGTGGTGATCAGTTGACAGTTGACAGCTCAGCCCCTCTCTTCACCCGAGTGTCCAAGACACACGGCCGAAGGTCAGATGACACGAGAACCAAATCGATCATTGACCTCCCAATTCAGACAGTCTATCTAAAGCCACGAGCAACTGCTTGGCCATTGTACGTATTTCACTTAGCGAAAACGGCGCCTATTTACGCTTCTGCATTGTCAATCAACCGTTCCAAAAACAAGTTAAGGCAAAAGCGTTAAAACTCGCATTACCTACCATTATAGACATTCTCCGATTTTTCGCCAGATCTTACAAAATATTCCCTGGATCCAAAACTCCAAATTATCAAGAGACCTGGGGGAATAGATCAACTTAAAACCCGACTGTATCAAAGAAGAATGCAATGGAGAGCAAAGTAGTTTTTTCAGGTACCTCTGAACGAACCTTCTCACAAGAACTGTATTCCCATGCTACGGTCCAATGCCGTGTTTACTTTAAAGGTTCACTCTGTAACTTTTTGGGTGGTCAACCATCATCCATCACAAATCAATAAGATCTCCGTGGAGAAAAGCATTTCATGGGTCTTCACTCAGAAAAGTTACACAATATACCTTTAAATCAAATATTAAAATTTGGGACGGCTGCAACAGGAGAAGGGAGACATTTTGAAATTTAGAACCGCTCGATAATGGTTTAAATTAGGAATCTAAGTTATTAACCATTAGGAATTAGGCATGATGCCCAGTTCACACAGTCTATCTAAACCCACGAGCAACTGCTTGGCCATTGTACGTATTTCACTTAGCGAAAACGGCGCCTATTTACCCTTCTGCATTGTCAATCAACCGTCCCAAAAAAAAAAGTTAAGGCAAAAGCGTTAAAACTCGCATTACTTACAGAGTTTATGGACATATCTGACTCATATCTGTCTCACTGTTTAAGAGATATTTCTGCTGCTGGGCTTATTTCTTATCTAAAAGCGTTTGTTCTGCTGCTGCGTATAGATCCATGTGCTGCTGCCACTTGGAAACAAACAGCACCGTGTGAGGACATCATGGTTCTTAGTACAGCAGCGTCATGGTCCATGGTTCCAGCACATTGTTGGAGCAGACAAACACGCTCATAAACACAGTTGCAGTAAAAAAAAACAAAAAACACAAAGCCTATCTACTTTTGTATGCTGATAGAGCATTAATTAATTAGTAATTATGACATTCATGAGATTTTAATCGATTGACAGCACTAGTTTAAACACAATTTGACCATAAAGAACAGACTTAACTGGAACTACAACAAGTGATCTGATTTGTGCTGTTACATTAGTATCTCACACATAGCATTACCACTACCATTAGTTACACATACCGCACCATTCAAGTTACAGTTTTTTAGTTAGTCACACATTTTTTCTTGAGTTTTCAAACAATCTTAAAACATATTTAGCAGCTTTTACTAATTGTGTGCATTGTGTCTCCATGGTAACTCATGAACATTCCACCATAGGGATACATGTGGCACACTCCCTAAATTTTTTGTGTGTTAAACATGTGAATGAAACAAAAGACAACTCCAGGTCTGACAAGAAGAAAATAGTCCTCAGTGGGGGTTAGTTGTCATCACTGCTTTTCCAAGTCTAAAGTAAATGGGACTTGACTTGAGAATTGACTTCTCCAGATGTTGGGATCTGGGAGAATCGATTCATGACTCTTCAATCATCGTTCCCGGGTTTATAAACATTTAGAAAATCTGTTTAAATTGGACTTGGATAGTTATGCATATTTTCTGGCGTGCATGTGAAACGGCCATATTAAGCTATTTTCTGAACTGTTATGCTGCTGTATCCTCATCAACAACTTACCGAGAGTAAACACACACAAAAAAATGTAAATTTGTTTTTTTTTTTCTCAAATTACTATGAAAATACCCTCTTCCACTTTGTATATCATGTTGTAATACAAGACATGCTTCTCTTTTTGTTTTTAAACTCCGTACACCTTCACTAGAATCATTCTGGAAATCTCTACTCGACAAAAAGTAAAAGGTAACTTGAAAACTCATGCTCTTACATGAGGGTTTGAGATGTAAACAGACTAATAATAAAGGATTATACTTGTCTGAATGAAACAAAACACAACTCCACACTGCAAAAAAACTTGGAAATTTAAGATATAAACACTTAAATCTGAGAAAATGACTTAAAAGTAGTGAAATTATCTGTCCATGCAGCAAGATAATTTTACTTGACAAGTTCTCTTAAAATAAACTATCTTTAGACTAGAATTAATCCAATTCAGAGCTAGTAAGTGCATAATGAATCTGAAAACAAGGTGAATAACCTGATATAAGTTTTAAAATCTTGGCCAGATCAGAGAAACTTGCAGTGGAAGTAGAGTTTTGAGGAGGTAACACAATATTCTAACACGGCTTAAAGCTCACGAGAATCAGTTTTGCGTAATACTGGAGCTTTGACGTACGACTCCTTGTCTTTCTTAGCACCTCCTTGTTCGTCGCCGTTTTTCCTGTCACACTAATCAGTCGAGGCTAAAGTGGAGCTGGTGGGTTCGGTGGTAGGGGGTGGGTGGTCGGCGGGGCCTGGGCGGGAGGTGGACGGGGG
>KN489709.1:0-13774 GCA_000787155.1 Scartelaos histophorus
TACATGATAGAGAGAGGGAGAGAGGGAGGAGGAGAAGGGAGAGAGAGAGAGAGGTTTGAGGGAGAGCAAGAGATGGAAGGAGGGTGGGAAGGAGATAGTGAGAGAAGGAGGGAGTGAGTGAGTGAGGAATGAGGGAGAGAGGGAGGAAGGTGAGAAGGAGGGAGAGCAAGAGAGGGAAGGAGAGATGGAGGAGTGAGGGAGCGAGGGAAAGAAAGAAGGTGAGAAGGAGGGAGGAATGGAGAAAATGAAATAGCTGAGGGAGAAAGAAGGAAACACTAAATAAATACTTTGCAGTGAGGTCATGCTAGAGGTGTTCTACATTTATGTCTATGGCAGAATGTTCAGCAGTTACCACGGTGACACAGCGCACACATATTAGCAAAGATGGTCTGAAAACGGTTGAAATAAGACAGATTAGTGTTGGGCGACCACATTTTCAATATCAAAAACTGGGACACCCTGGTTTTGGGTAATAATAAAATTGTGAAACGAACGCGCAATTAAGGAAAATAGTTCTGCTCTCATGTGAGTTAGTACAGTCATTATTTTTTGCGTTTTTATTTTGTTTTTAAGCAGCTTTTCTGTATTTTACTTAAAGAAATGACAATGTATGAGTCTTTTTACTGCTGGTAGGTGTCAAAATGGTCCAAAATAGGGACATCTGTGGCATTTTTTGTATAAAACTAATGCTGAAAGAGGAGGGGGAGATGGAAAGATAAGGGAAAAAGAGAGGAATGAGAAAGTTTGAGAAATGAAAAGAGAGGAAGAGGTAATCGGATACAGCGTCGGGCGGCCTGGATGTGACCGGGATTAAGGGCGATAACGAAAGCATTCTGTAAGGGGTCAGTCTGAGTGCACAGCAATGTAGAACGCTAAAGCTAAAACTGTACGCCACAACATCCTCAATGCACATTTTATCTGCAAATCTTTACATTTTTCAGGTGTGGAAAAAATATTGAGATTAAAATACAAATGAAAATTCAATCTAGATAAATTTTTACAATTTCCGGCGTTAAATAGTAATTATATCAGTTGTTATAATCAGTTATATCACAATTTACTTGCCTATTTTATAACTAGCCAAGTAAATTGTCCATGTAATTAATCTTAAGTCTAAGATTAATTACATGGACAAAATAAATCTAACAATTTTCTGCAATTTTCAAATTTGGTTGTGATCAGTTTGATTGTGATGTTTGGAAGGATTTACTGTGTTTCCATTGCAGACTATTTTAGAACGAATAAACCTTTTTCACAACTGCAGAACGTGGAACTTCTGGTTAATGTTTTTTTCTGGCAAAATGGATTTCATGATGTAGATATTAGCATTTATAAGATTAAAACTTTTGTATTTCTTAAGATCACAGGAGAATTTGGCAGATTTTGGCTGCGATTTCCTCGCTCCTAGTTCATGGAGGCGTGACATGACTTTTTGTCTGTTTACTCACCTATTGTAAAGTGGTAAAATTAAAGTGCAGCATCTCATCCACATTATCCACAGAAATTGTCATCCTCAAATAATGACATCTAGTCCACAAAACAGCGCTATTAATCCAGTTTGAGGCGTTTTTTTGACAATAAAAAGGCGCAGTAGTTCCTCACGTGTGTCTGTTTATCCACACAGCTCATGGACAGTGACTCTACTTCCTGTGGACTTTATCTCCAATTTTTATGCTTTCAAAATCATGTATCTGAACTATTGAACCACATTTCACAAATAATAATAACACAGTTTGGTCTTAAGACTCTCACCTTTAAAAATCTTATGGATAAATTCTTCATGTTAGAATTTATATCCTTTGTCGACCTTGTTGGTTGAAGATTTGGTGATGGGGCTGATTTATGAAGCTGGTGGAGAATACGCAAGATATTTCCACAGATATTTTACCATTACAATATGGCAAACATTAACCGGAAGTACCGCGAAACTACAGTGTGGCATTTCCAGCTGTTGTGTAAAAGGTCTATTCAGGAAGCTTTGATTTGTACAGTTATTTCCCCTTTTGGTCAAACAATTAAAATGTCCACGTCATTAATCATAAGTCTAATTGCATCGCTACAACAAATTTCATCTAATCATTTCCTAATTTAAACCGTCATTTTACTCGTTGTTGTGATCAGTTCTGCTTGTGATCTTTGGCAGATTTTTATACTGTGTTCTCTTTTCAGGATGTTCCCATTATAAACTCCTTTAAAACTCATTCAGGAGGCTTTGATCTGTGCAGTTATTTCACTCATGTTTAAGTACAACAATTTCCATCTCATTAATCATAACACAAATTGCGTTTACGCTGCAATTGGCTCGATTTAGTTCAATTTGTTCAGGTGAAAACTATTAAAATCAATAGATTACTGTCTGATATGTGTTTTCAGGTTTAAAGTTGCGCAGCTTTTCTAATAGAGGCTCCATCAGATTTAAGATTTTAAAAGCTCCTGTAGTTAAAAATATATACTTGTATTTACAATAACATTTTTATTCACACATGTTTAAGTGCTGTACCTGATTTTTACTGTCTTACTGTCTTAAATATGAAAACAAAAAGTATCCCACTCTTTTAACGCATTTCTAGCATCTTAATTATTCACCCATATGAGTTTGTAAGCACTTTTCACAGCTGTCATGGTATAGCTAACAATAACTAGCATGCTAACAGCCCACTTCCTGATTTTCTTAACAATTAAATGTAGATAATATACAGCTTTTTTATTTGACCCTAAGAGCTGGTTTTACGATATATCTACTGGTAAACAAACACATTTTGCTCAGATACTTTAACTTGTCTTTCATTGTGAGGTTTAAAAAGGGACAGTCTTGAATTTTTGATATCGGACTTTATTTTCTAGTGAGCCAAAGTAGAGCAGACCTGTGGAGTCACTTTTTTAAATAATCCATCCAGTCCTTGTATTTACAGAGGTCGCTGGTGCTAAGCTAGTGCATGTTAATGGGCATTGTTAGCCTGCCACGAAAAACAGTCTTACCCACTCCACAAAGCACCCGAGAGAAATGTATTATTACGCCAGACTGTCAATGTAAATGTCTGTGTTGATAGAATAATGTTTGAAATAAAACCTGTTGCATGAATTGTCGCATGTTAAGGGACTATTTTCTCAGCAGCAGCAGCAGTGAAATCAGTCCACCACTGCCAATCTTTAAATTAGGAAGTACAACTCGCTGCGGCTGCTCAGACATAAATCCATCAAATGCAAGGTTGGTTTTACTTCTAAAATAATTCTGTCAACAAAGACATTTACCTCAACAGTCTGGCGTAATAATTGTTTTGCGTTGGGTGCTTTGTGAAGTGGGTAAGACCATTTTTAATGATAGGCTAACGAAACCCATTGACATGCACTAGCTTAGCACCAGCGACCTCTGCAAATACAAGGACTGGATGGAAGATTTAAAAAAGTGACTCCAATCGTTTACTCCACTCTGGCTCACTAGAAAATAAAAACCTATGTCCAAAATTATGAACTGTCCCTTTAGCATTTTTTATTTCGCTTTCAACAATTTCAGTCTGTTTTAAAGGAGCTTTATAATGTTGTTTCCTCATCAAAAACAGACCTGGAATTGTGTTTTGTTTCATTCACACGTTTAAATAACTCTTTATTATTTGTCCGTCCACATCTCCAAAGCTCAAAATACTCTGTTCCACCTTGTGATGTCACAAAGCTGTAGTTTTCAAGTTAACATCTACATTTTACCTTTAATCAGGGGAGTAGACAGGAATGGACAAAGGGGTCTGTTGCCCCGAACCCTGAGGTCTTAATTAGATTTGGAACCTTCTTGTTAATTTTTATCCGAGGCTCAGGTGAGGCTTCTTCCTCCAGGCCACCAAATTTCTCTAGACGCTCCTGCCTTTAGTTCAGTAGAAATCGGCAATTCCAGGTCCGAAATCATCCAAATGAGTCAAGTGAAGGTGAAAAGCTAAAAAACAAGGAGCAAGATGCAAGATTTATGTGTAAAAAAAAGTTTAAATGAAACAAAACCCAACTCCAGGTATGTTTGTGATGAGGAAACGATAATATAATCAGAAAATAGCATAATACAGGCCCTTGAAGTTCACTCCATCCCCAGAGCATCACCTTACCTCCTCACTTAAACCTTGTTATTCTAATAAGCCATACACATATTGATTCTTGAAAGCATGGATATAACTTACTTAAGCAACCTTTTCCTCGCCCAGAGCCTAGCGATAATTATGAAAACACTTCTGCAGTCCCCTGTCCCCAGAGCAAAAGTTCAGAAAGTTCATTACGCACCAAAGCAGCTCCAATTTACGAATCAGCCACATCAAATCTAAAAATACTCCAGCATCTTTCTACGGCATCTGCCTCTGACAATGGTGACAATGGCCAAGCATACCACGGCTGAAAATTAGGATCTCCTCCACGAGATAAGATAAAACGCTGAAATAAAAAAGCTCCAAAGCGAGGTAATAAAAGTGTAATATGGAGAGATAAAAGCGCTGGTGAAGATATGGGGTCTAGCAGAGTGCATTGTGGGATATTTGGGGTATTTTTCTGTTTGGGAATGTGTCAGTGCTGAATCAAAGCGAGATGTACCAGTACATGGGATTCCTTCAGGCAAAAAGCACAGTAGCAGGTGTGACCGACAGGGGGCCTAATCCGGTGTGAAATTTTGCCACTGGCGTTTGGTCCATTTGAGATCTGAGTTTGTACTGAGCTGAGTTCACAGTCCAGTCAAATGAAGCTCATTGAGGCAGGCTGTTATAAGGGCAAACTTGGAGCCAGGTTCATATATTTAAGAATAAGAATTTATTTACATAATAAAAACAGGTTCATGTAGAGTGGGCTAATATGAACATTTTAAGACCAAAATGATGAGAGTCACTGTAGTTACAGAGAGAGTGGTGATCATTTCCAATGTAAAGTCAATTGGACTTGATGGAGCCGAAAGTGCCCCCATGAAGGGTTGGGTGGTTCATCAAAAGACGGTAGAAAATAAAGGGTCTGAAAACCTTGATTAGAACCCTGCAGTACGTTTTAACCTCCAAAAGATGATTTAAGAATAAACAGGGAAGAAAAAGAAGATAAGTTTCAGTAAGTTTGTGTTTGCAGAATAAAAAGACAAATTATTCAAAAACACCTTGTTCATTTGGTTCTCTGTTATAGTGTAGAGCCCTTATGTCAGAGTCAAGGCCCATGGGCCAGATCCGGCCCCGAGAGGGGTTTCTATGGCCCCCGGGATGATATTGATTTATTATCAGAACCGTCCCGCAGGCCGCAGATGTTTTACACGCACCAATACTACATTTCCCACAATGCAACGGTGGCACCGAGCGGGAGGCGGCTTTATTTCATTATTCATCAGCGTCATTAGCATTAGATGTTTGTACTTTATTTTATTGTACAAGTGCTCCCTGTTTATCCTGTTTATCGCGGGAGTTAGGTTACAAAAATAACCCGCGATAGGCGAACTCCGTAAAGTCGTCAGCTTTATTTTTTTCAAGTATTAAATATGTTTTAAGGCTGTAAAACCCTCATCTCACACTTCTCAGAAATGAAAATTTTCTCACATTTCTCTCTTGTTAAAACGTTCTCACAGTTCACATGTCAGTCATGATGTCGCAGGCAGAGGTGCAGAGCTCCCTGGCCCCGCCCTCAGTAGTGATCTAGAGGGTGAGTTGTGCCTCCGGTCGCCAAGTCTGTTTGTTCAGGCAAAATCCACATGAGCACTTTTAGAAATAATTATGTGATAATGTCTCTTCCACATCTTTTCTAACAGTGATGATGCACGACTTATTTTATGAAACAATATTTGAACTTTATACATGTGTTTTTTGGAACAAGACTCAGAGCAAGAGCTTGTTTCAATCTAAACTTGTCTAGTCCTAGTTTACTCCTTGTTGAGTCCTGGTTTGGTCTCACTTCAGTCCTGGTTTGGTCTTGGTTCTGTCCTGTTTTAGTTCTGATTCAGTCCTGGTTTAGTCCTTGTTGAATCGTGGTTTTGTCTTGATTCAGTCCTGGTTTATTTCTTGTTGAATCCTGGTTCAGTCCTGGTTTAGTCCTAGTTTAGTCCTGGTTCAGCTCTGGTTCAGTCCTGTTGGTAAAATCAACCATCCTGTGCAGCCCCGTGAGACGACAGCTGTTGTGATTTTGGACTCTTACAAAAATAAACTCACTTGAATCCTCTCGTGAGTACAGGCTGTGACTGTGTCCTTGAGCAAGACACTTAACCCAACTCGCCTGCAGCTTTGTGTTTACGCTGGTAGAAAAGAGCAGGGGCTTGAGTGAGTGGGAATAGCTTCTTGAGGTGCACATGCTCGGAGGCAGAAACACTGGAACCGTTTTGCTGTTTTAAAATTCTGAAAATCCCAACGCGTTTCTCAAACCAACTACAAGAACTGAAAACCCTCTACAGATGTTGTGTGTGGAGAGGCAACCCCGCTCACAGTCAGAATGCTTTTTCGAGGTATTTTTGAGCTATAAAACCACCTGGAATTGAATAAATGTAAGAAAGAGCTGTTTAAGATGTGTGTTTAAGAGCAATGACGTATCCATAGAAACAAACGTCATTTTTCTTGCTTTAGACATTTGAATGGTGTTGATCAGAACCACGGGAAGTGCGGCGCCCCCTGCTGTTTTCCTTAGACTCACGGTACAGACAAACACAACTCTTATAATTAATCCAAGAATACCGGCGATTAATAGCGCCTCCCTGTGGCTGCCTCATTGTCTGGTGGTAACAGTCAGTAAAGCAGAGGAAGTAAACAGTCTTTGAGTTTAGTTGGTGAAAAGAAATAAAAATACAGAAAAGAAAAGTGGGTTGTTTGTTTACAAGGACTAGACTTTATCATTGTTGAGAGTTATTAACTATTTTCAACAGACAAATTGTAAATATTTTTTCTATTGATTTTTTTAAAATATTTACAATTTCAGGTGCATAAACCTTTATATGAAGCATTTTTAGTGTTTTCTATATACATGAATTGGCTACGACCTTAAAAAATGTCAACTGAGAATAACCTTAAAACTGTTTTATTTTCTATTTGTCTTGCCAAATGGGCACACTGCAGGATTCACATGGTCATGGAAATCCTTAAAAGTCATGGAAATTGAAAATGTCATGAAATTTTAGTCTCTCTTTCACGCAACTAGGCTGTTTTATTTTGATTTCCGTTTATTTTCACATGTCTCTGATCCCGGCGAACCCTCCACCCACCTGGACTCACAAATGTTCTACGGGAAACACTGCAGGACAATACACAATAAGGTCTTTTGTTTAAAGGAGACGACAATAAATTGACAGTATTTTGAATGTTACAAAACTAACTAATTACCGTAAGTGAGTGGAAAGGGCTCACATTTTATATTTAGTTTAGCTACACATGGAGCTGCAAAGTCATGGAAAATTCACTTTAGGTCATGAAAAAGTAATGGAAAAGTTTTGAAATTTTGAAAAAGAGTTTGAACCCTGACCATGACATACACTATTCAGAGCTGGAATCGAACCACTAACCTCATGGGCAAAAGCTGAAACAATTGATTTCTTATTTAGCCTCATATTAGTAGTTCAGTCTTTGGTAAATATGGGTTTAAACACATATTCTATGTTTTAAATTAACTCTGCAATTAAATAGATTTTAAGCCGGATGCCCTTCCTGGCTAGACAGTTTGATGCATGATATTGATTCCTGTGAGTTTTAAGACAAGATTATAATGTTACCTCTGCAAAAACACACCTGGAGTCGTGTTTTCACATGTTTGACTAATCCTTTATTCCTTATTCTCTTCTCTATATCCATCTCCAAAGCCCAAAACGCTCTGCTCCACCTTGTGATGTCACGAAGCGGCAGTTTTCAAGTTAACAGCTACTTTTATCTTCAGATTTTACCTAAGTAGATCAGTAATTCCAGATCTGAAATCATCCGTGTATGTAGTTTAGTGTTTTTCATTCCAACTCCAGGTATGTTTGTAATACATAAAAAAGATTGTAATGTTGATCAGAAAATAGCATAATGTGGAAGAAGTGAGTTGATTTAGTTTTTCTGATTTTTGCTTTTTGCATGAAGTTGCAGCCTTTAATAATGACCCTCACCCCTCCCCGTCTCTTTGACTCTTCCTCTGTGGGGGTGGTGTCGTGGCAGGTGACGTCCGCGAGCGAAAAATTGAACTCAAGTCTCGACGTCGGCTCCTCATTATCGTAAACGCACTCCTGATACGCTGTAATTAAGACACAACAATGCAATAACTGTCAGCCCATTACGGAGCACAATAAAACTCACATCACACTGTCACTCTCGCAAATGCCAACGGGAGGCGCCACCGAGAGCGTCTGTCTTCCCCACGTCCTCAGCAGAAAAGAGACGAGGGCTATAGGGCCCATCTGGTCTCTCTCTCCTCACTGTTTGGCATAAGGCAGGATTAGAGGCGGAGAGGAGGGTTTAAGATGAATCTGAGGGAATTTCAATTAAGGGAAAAGCAGAGGGATCTGTAATATTGTTTGTTTATAATGTTTTTTCTGATGTAATTATACACAAAGCATAAAATAATTAAAGTTGGCTGCCTGAGTGCGCGCACACTTTTGTATATTGCAAAGTTGTGGGAGCTGCTGGGATTGTCGCCTGGAGCTGCTGCAGTGGTACAGCGAGATAAAGTGGCCCTGCTATTTGTTCTTGTGGTTTAAATGGGCTTTTAAACTTTCACGCTTTTGGTTTTAATATTTCAAAGATTAAAATAATTTTCACATTTTTATGATGATTTTTTTTCTTTTACTTGGTTAATATTTTTCCAATCATTTACATAATTTACAGCATATAAACACATTTTTAACCATAAAAAAGATTAGGCTGATGCAATGAATAATAAATTAAATACATCTTTATTTATAAAGCATTTTTAAAAACAAGGTTTACAACGTGCTGTAAAAGCAGCAAAGAGACATACAGAAAGCACCAGAAATCAACAAAGACAATGATGTAAACTATCCAGTTAATCACAGTAAATAAAAATAAATAATAAATAGAATAAAAAGAAATAATGAATAAAATCAAGCTAAAACCAGGAAAGCCAACCAATAAAAATCAGTTTGAAGAAGTGATTTAAAAACTGATACTGATCGTGCTTATAAAAATGTTCATATTCTCATACCTACTCTGTTTTAAGTGATTTAAAAATTAATACTGATCATGCTTATGCTAAAAATGTTCATATTCTCATACCTACTCTTAACTTCTTGGGTTCTTTTCTCAAACATTACACAGTATTGTAGAGTATTTGTCTTGCGTACACATGTTCTGGCTGGTGCTGCTGCCATCTTCACGTCACTAAGGTAAATACTCTTTACTGTATTGTCTGATGGCGCTGGACTTATTTCCTCAGGCAGGTCATTTTAAAAGCGGGTGCCTGGACTGAAAAGGCTCCATCAGTCTTTGTCTGGAGCCTGGACTTTGGAGCAACTAACAGGGACCTGCCTGAGGAGCTGAGGCTGGAGCTCGTACAGGCTTAAAAGACAAAAACACTGAACTGAACAAGGTACTGATCTTTAAAATAACACACCATCAGCTAAACACTAACTTTTACTGTTGGATAAAAGTACAATTCTCAATTTTACATTTAATTTTGATAACCACAGATTATTTTATGATTGAGACATTTTTTTAACAATAAAAGTGCATTGTGTAACTTTTCTGGTGGACGGTCCGTTAAACCAGACCAAGTTAAATACGTATTTTGGAGCAATAAAATCATCTGTAATTGAGTACATGTGAAGAAGAGCTGTTTAATGTCACACTGTGGAACATTCCGTGCAGAGCAGTGACATCTCCATAGAAACAAGCAGGTGACGGACCCCCGAAAAGTTACACAATGCACCTTTGAGAAAGAAACACATTTCATTTCATCTTTCAGTTCATTCCATAACTGAAACACACCTCCATTTAACATGTATTGGCTATATGCTTTTTGGAATTATATTGTTTTTAGGAATCTTGAATGTTTTAATAATAATACAATACAATCCCTGAGCTCCCTTAGTTATAAAGAGTTATTCTGAAACATTTTAAATACACACACTAAAGAAAAAGTCCATTCTCTTTGACATGTGAACATACAGAGATCAGCAGAGGAACTGTCCATGGTACTTAAAGGAGATTCCTTATGTAAAATCAGTTTCTTGAGGTTTTAACCAGGTTTTGGCTAAAGCTGCACTGTGTAACCCATTGGTACGGGGTCCACCACCTTTTTGTTTCTATGGAGATGTCATTGCTCTGCCTGGAATGTTCCGCAGTACGACTTAAAACACCCCTACCTTACATTTATTCAATTACAGATGCTTTTATAGCTCAAAAATACCTAGAAAAACAGGAATTCTGGCTGTGAGCGGGGTCGCCTCTCCGCAGATCTGACCTGTAACTTGCTCTGGTTTGGTTTCCATGACAACGGTTTAATTCCATACTGTGAAACATTCCAGACAAAGAAATAACATCTCTACAGGGAAAAGCTTACTGCGAGTCAGTGATTCGTGTTTGAAGAGTATTCCTCAAAGTGTTTCAGAAAATGTAGTTCTCACCTTCCTCTCATCCCCACGGCTCTGCGGTTTCTTTTGAAAAATTCAGGCTTCGGGTCACACACAAAAGTACAAAAATGTTGCGTAGCCGTTTTTCAAAATAATAAAAAACATGTACATGAAAAGTGAATGTTTGTAACTGTCAGATTCTAACAGCAGAGAATCAGTTTAGCAGCTCTGAGATGGATTTGAATGGACACGAGTCGTTTTAGATCACTGTTATTAGTTTACAATGATCTCTAATATCACACTGCAAAAACGAAAATACTGCAAAGTTAAAAGTACTATACTGATTTAAGTACATTTCACATTGCAAGTAAAATGGTCTGCCCATAGAACACATCTTTTTTGCAGGAGAAATAAGAAAACACACCTCGTTAAGCTGAAGATAAGACCAAAAAAAACTCTTAAAATTAGCTTAAATTAAAGGTGCGCTGTGTAACTTTTCTGAAAACGGTCCCCAACCTGTTTGTCTCCATGGAGATGTTCATGCTTTGGTCTAAATTTGTTGCATTTACTCAACTACAAGTGTTATTTATTGCTCAAAAATATCTTTAAAAAACGTGAATCCTTACTGCGAGTGTTGTAGCCTCTCCACAGATCTAAACTGTCATTTGGCTCACAAGTCTCCATGGATACATTTATGGCCAAACTGTAGAAAATTCCGGTTCCATATCTCATTTCAGCCCCACAATGGAGAGTTTTAAGTCTCGTCTTAAGACTTTTATTCTCTGACTTTTAACACAGCTTGAGTTGTGTGCTCCTCTGTGTCTTTTATTTATTTAATTCATTGTTTTATCATTTTTAGCTTTATTTATTTATTTAATTCATTCATTGTTTTATAATTTTTAGCTTTATTTATTTATTTAATTCATTCATTTTTAATCATTTTTAGCTTTATTTATTTTTTATTTATTTATTTAATTCATTCATTGTTTTAGCATTTTTAGCTTTATTTATTTATTTATTTAATTCATTGTTTTATCATTTCTAGCTTTATTTATTTAGCTTTTTATTTTAACACTTTTATTTATTGTTCTTATTTAGGATTTACTGTTTTGTTTTTTGTTTTTTTTAAATTGTTTTTAGTTTGTCTGTGCAGCGCTTTGGAAATTTACTACAGAAATAAAGTGGATTGGTTTAAATACGCCCATGGCCAAGTTTCAAAATGCAGCTTTAAAAATAAAAAAAAAAATCGCCTTTTGCTTGAATTAAGAAAAAAATATGTATCCCATTGGTTGTAAATTTGACTTCTAAAGTGAAATCTACTCAAATTAGGTTAAAACTTCTTAATTTGAGTAATAATTTGGACTTACTTTTTGCAGGATATATGCAAAAAAAACTCCACACCACGTTCATAATCGGGTGAGGTGTCTTGCTTGAAGACACGACAACAGTTTTCCACACTGTGTAATGAGATCAGGTATTCTCTGGTAACCATTTATGATTTTTTATTGTAACCATGGCAATAGAAAATAAATAAATGGGATAATCACACATTTTCCCCTTAAAACCGAGTCTCTAAGGACGTAACATTCACAAGGACAAGACTTGTTATGTGAAAATCCCGAACAATTGCGATAAAAAATGTTGTAAAAATGGTGTAAAAGTCCCACAATTTATCGCCCGTTCCTTAATTTCCCAAGTTGATTTTTGCAGCTTTCAAAATCCAAAGATTACACAAGGACAATGACGTTTAATTTGAGTAACGGTGTCATTTTTTTTTTCCATTCATGTCCTGGTTTACAATAGGCAGAAATCTTGAAGTTGAAATACAGTACTACACCAATAAGCTTCGTTTCGACGTGATTTTAAAAGCGTTTGTAGAGGTGGAATAAAACAGTGGGTTGATTGTGGCGCGTGGAGGTTGAATAGCAGTAATCAGCCTGAGCTCGACCTGTCCATCTTCGAGTTAACCGTAAAGAGAAGAAGAGGGGGAGGGAGCCGTGATCTCTGCAAGCACTATTTAATTATAGCTGCAATCAATCTGATTTACAGGCCCGTACGCACACATACATACACACACTCACACACCAACGCTTATGTGATGGGAAAAATGGCGTTATTTTCTTCAGTAACGGGTAATCTAACTAATTACTTTTGTCTATTGTTATAACAGCGGTACGTTACTGCTGAAGGTGTCACTCAAACGATAAAAAACTGTGTAAACTCTGCTCAAACACTCTTTACTTTCAATAAAAGTCTGGACAGCAACAAAACTTTCGCTTTCGAGTTGACAACACGTGTCCAGTTGCAAGTTCTTCAGTTAAAAAGGTTCATTTCATCATAATTCCCCACATACCTGAAACACCTCTGACCTACATGAAACTACTTTTTTTAGAAATCATGAGTTATTCTGCATGTTTTTTGTACTTTAAAGTGTCAAATGTTCATGTGGTGCGACCGTCCGCCCTTAACTCATGATTTATAAACGTCTTTAAAATGACTCTAAATCTAATCACATTTATTTTCTTTCTTTATTGCCATATTTTCTGAAGTGTTTTGTACTCGCACATGAAATTTCAGCTTCCTTGAATAGATATTTCTCCATAATATACATATAAATATTATCATAGCAATTTTTTCTAATATCACGTTTTCAAATCTCAATTTCATGTTCATATGACTCAGAATTTAGATTAACATAAAAAACATAAATATTAATAGTAATTTTTTCTAATATCACGTTTTCAAATCTCAATTTCATGTTCATATGACTCAGAATTTAGATTAACATAAAAAAAAAATTAAAAAAAAACACTAAAAATGCTTAATATAAATGTCAAACATAGATTTATACACCTGACATTGTAAATATTTGAATAAGTGCAATAGAAACTCATTTTAAAATTTGCTAAAAATGTTAAACATTTTGTTAAAATTTTTGTTAAAAATCCTTCATGTCATTGACTCTAATACGTCCATGAACTCACAGTGAGTGAATCACAGCAGGACTCACGGTTTAATAGATATTTCTGCCGCTGGACTTATTTCTCTGCTGAAGCCACATGTAAATATGATGATGACGTCATCAGGCTGTGGGCGTAAAAAAAACCAAAACACAATTGTTACTTTTTGGGAGAAGTAACTAGTAACTATAACTAATGACTTTTTTAGAGTAATGTGCCCGACACTGAGGCTTACACACACATGCGCACACACACACACACTCACACACACACGTATACACAGACACACACACACACAGACACATACAAAAACACACTTGCACACACACACAAATGT